>QKWP01000954.1:0-51786 GCA_003550325.1 Gigaspora rosea
AAAAAAAAGTAAATTTCAGTTATTTTTTATTATAGGAATAACCAGAAATTTACTTTTTATTCCCACCATCATTTTTAAAAAAATAAAAAAAAATTGAATAAAAAAACTGTAAACGTGTTTTATTATTTTGTTTTGTTTATTGTTTTTTCCTTGTGCAGTAAGTATCATAAATATAATTTTGGAGATTATTGCAGATTATAATAGGTGGTACCTATTTTAATCTGCGAATAATATATTTTTTAAAAATTTGCACAGATTTTTGGCAAAAATCTGCGAAGAACTGCAAAAATCTAAATTTTGAAGATCTTTGCAATTTTTTAAACAAGATTCTGCACTTATTTGATAAATGAGAAGATTACTACAGATTATTAATATTTTAATTTTCCAATTCTATTATAATCTGCGAATATTATACTTTTTAAAATTTTACAGATTTTTGGCAGAAAATCTGTGAAGAACTGCAAAAATCTAAATTTTAAAGATCTTTTGCAATTTTTTAAACAAAATTCTGCACTTATTTAATAAATTTGAACATTATAGTAGATTATTAATGTTTTTATTTTCCTGATATGTGAATATGAAAATTGGCCAATCAGATTTTATAATTTGTATTTATTTAACAATTGGTGACTATAATAAGAGTTTTTATTAATAAAATTGTTAAAAAATCAAATTTTTATAGTGATAGTGATTATAAGCGATTTGTAACTAATATGAGATTTTTTACTATGTTTTAAGTTTGTCACACAAAACTGGGTGCTTAAATAGAGTGTGACTATATGGAGTGTGACTATAGGGAGGTTTGACTGTATTTTAAAATATTAATTCAAAACAAGCTAAACACTTTTACGTAGTTAGAATTTTTGTAAATTTAATTTTAAAAAAATAATAGAGAGTAAAAGTTAGAACAATTTTATAAGTAAACATGAAATTTGGCCGCTTTACATATATTATTAAACTAAGAAATTTGGCTGGCTTAAATATAAAAAATTTGGCTGGTTTATGCATACTATTAATTTGGCTACTTTAAATATAAGAAATTTGGCCAGCATATATAAAAATTTAGCCAATACGTATTAATAAAAGACTTTTCACATTATTGTTAAATATTTAGAGAAAGTTATTCAATCTTTGTGTTTCATATAGCTAGAGCTAGCACATATTTGTGATAGTATATAATCTGCATAAATCTAATTTTATCACAAAAGCATATGTGATATGTAGTATACTTCGCATATTAGTCCTTATTATTCAATGTATAGAAATTGCTTATTATCTATAAGATATTGGGCTTATAATGAAAGATAACAGAAAATTTTTTATCAGAATAATGTCACTCACATGTGCTGCGTAGCAGTACATAAGCAACATTAACTCTGATAAAAAAAATTCACTATTATTTTTGTATACCCAATATCAATATTATTGTTTATATTATATTAGCATGTGAAATTTTTGTTATGCCATTTTGCATATATGATAATATTATTTATGACAAAAATATTAAGGAAAAAATTTTACATAATCACTAGTATATAACCCGTCGCTTCGCTAACGGTTTAATATAATATATATATATATATATTATATATATATAACGTATAAGTAAATAAGAAAAGGAATAATACTCTAATAATAATATTATATGCTATATAGTTGCTGCAACATGACTAGGACAGCCATAGGTTTTGTGGGTCATGTGGTAGCTCCACCAATGTCAATATGCAATAAGCAATACAGGGTCAAAATTTATCTAGTAATAGATAGCACTATAGATTCGTTTGCAACAATTGTTGCAAGTAAAATCAATGCATTCTGGTTGTGTTAATACAGTTGTAATAAGAGAAACAATATGTTGTATGATACATACAGTATGTATAAGGATATTTGTATTGTATAATTTAAATCTTACATATAGTAGAGGCGCAGCGTATTTTTTATAGTATAATATTTTAAAATAAGAAATTAATTTAAAAATTAAATATTATATAAATATTTTAATATATATATTTAATAAGTATCAGAAAAATAGATATATAGTATAAATAAACTTGAGTTTCGTTAATGATTTCTATATTATCCCTTGCTTTGTTACGCAGGCATATTTGCCTATGAAAATTTTAAAATTTTAAATTTTTTAAATAAAACTTTAAATATTAATTTTAGCTATATACTTTCTAAGTAAAAATTATAATATTAGTTCTGTTTTATCAACTTTATTATAAAATTTTTTTAAAATTATTAAAAAACTTTGATGTAATAAAAGTTTAAAGTTTTTGTTTTGGAACTTTTACTATAGAAATTTTTTTTTAGGTTTTCTCAAATTTTATATGTTCCTGTCTATAAAAAAAATTTTCACTTCTAATACAAGTCTTAATTTTTACAAGTAAATCATATAAAGTCAAATAATGAAAGTTGTCATCCTTTATATAAACTACAATATTGTATTAGAAACTATATTTTTAAAACCAATATTTAAAAAATTCGCCAAGATATTATAAAATATTTTTTTGGTTAAAAAATTTTTTTAAAATTTAATATTTTCAGCTTATAAGCAACATAAACATTTTGTTTTATAATATAAATTTAAATAATTCAAAAATATAATCCTTGTTATTAAATATTATAATACCAAATTTTATTTAAATATTTTAAATGATTAAAAAAATAGATTAGAAGTATATTTATAGTAATTTTACAGGCAAATTTGCCTGCGAAGTAGTACAAACTAAGGGATAACAGTGCTAGTTCGAATTACTAAAAAAAGTAAAATCAGTATTAATATATATATATTATAGTATTAGTAATATATTACACAAACAGGTAATAGACATATATGAAGAGGTATACAAATATAAAAAATTGCAAATGTGTTACATGAATATGCAATGTCCGTCAACCTTGCATAAGTCTAATTTTTTTAAAATATTAATTAGATATCACATGAACAATAACAGGTAATATTGATGCCATATTTCCAAATAAGACAATGCATAATTATGGGCTAGATATAATAGAAAATGCATCAAAATTTACAATATCAAGTATGAAAGTTGCTACAAGAAAAAAAAATAAAGACAGAAAAATCTCTCAGCCTATTCATAGTTTAGTAATTTTAGAAAAGATCAGCAGATTCTTGCAATTAGAGATTATTAACTAAAAATATCTGAAAAAAAGAATAGTAGATAAGTTTTTGATCAGGTATGTTAAAAATTCTCAGATAGAATCTCTTATCATCATAATCAGTACTAGTAAATTATCGGTGTGCGTTGGGTCTTACTGTATAGATTAGATAGTATGATTACATATGTAAGCAAAACGGTCCAGCAGTGTTGTCTTTTAAAGGTTTAGAAAAAATAAAATTTTAAAAAGAGAAGTACCAAAATATAAATTGACCAATTGAAATAATCATACTAATTGAAATACCATATATACAAAAAGGTTATAAATTAAATATTATACGTATCAGCTTACTTTATATAAAAATTTGGCCATATCGTATATTGTAGAAGTACCAAATTTGGCCATATATAGTAGAAGTACCAAATTTGGCTGTATAGTAGAAGTGCCAAATTTGGCTATATATAGTAGAAATACCAAATTTGGCAGCATTACATAATTTTAAAATTTGGCCATTAAAAACTTTTATTGGTCAGGACTAAATTGTCTGCACTATATCAAAAAAAAACAATAAAGTGTAACTTTAAATTATGCTATTATTAAAATCATCAGATCAGTTGTCAAAGAAAATTTTATAATACCTAATTGTTGCATCATAATCATGTAGTGGAAATATTCGATGATTGCATTTATTGTAATAATTCATTAATAGATTATTACATTTTAATGATTAAATATGTAATTATTACTAAATCAAGTATAGTATGAGAATACTGTAAAATATAAAAGTAGTCACTTGATTAATAAAGTGGGAGGATAACAAGAGATAATTAATAAAATAGTTAGAAAGACAGGTTAATGATTAAGAAGATAATATACATAACCTGATTACTTTGATGAATACTTTCCTTAATTTTTAACTAACATAAACCCGAATTCTTTCATAAAACATTCATCCACATAACTATGCAGTGCACAAAGCTAATCTGTATAAGTTCTAACCATCACTTTTTCAAATCTGGGCTATTTTATATATTATTGATGCCCTTATGGATTTGTTAATATTGTGGAAGTAATAAGAATTTGTTTTTATATAGAAAAAAATAAAGTTAGATAAATAACAAACAAAAATGTTATTTTATTAAATTTTAACTGATCTTGTAATTTTGATAATTCTGGCTTTTATTTTTGTTTTTTTTTCAAATTTATTAATTTTTAGCATTATAGTCGAGCACATTACAAGGCTTAGGTAAAAGCCCAACTAGGAGTTTAGACTAGGGTGTCCAGAATTATGCGAAAGCATAATATTCACATAATTTACCAAATTTTTGCATCATATATGCTTCGCATAATTCAACAAAAAAAGCACTTAAATCACATGGCTGAAATATAATTGGTAGTTGAAAAATGTTGGCAATACTCAATTTGTAATTTGGGTAGCAAAAAGTAAATCCCAAAAAGTTCTGATATAAAAAATAAATGAACCTAAATTACGAGCATAGTTGAGGTAAAATTTTTGCAAGTGTCCAAAAAATTCTGAAGAATAGAACTAATTATATATAGCATACAATAATAAAAATTGCATAATTGATCACATAATTTTAAATTTATTTCCATAATCAATCTCATTTACCTGCATAATTTACCTTATCACATCACATAATCCTGGACACCCAGTTTAGAATAGAGTATCTAGAATTATGATACTGCATAATATGCACATAATTTGGCCTATACCATATATGCATTGTTAGTAATTTTGCTACAAAAGCGAAATAAGTCAGGTTAACACTACAAAAAAAAATAACAACTATACAACTATGCAACAAAACTAGAATGAGGCGAAAAAATTTGGCAAAGTACAATAAATATTTGTTATGGGTATACCACATTCATCAAAGTCATGAGTTAACGATTTTTATAAGAAAAAATTCAAATTTTTATTAAAAAATGTTTTCTTTCTGTAGATTCGTTATTCGATATCCTTACAACTTGGCAAAATGTTCTTCTATTTATAAAGAAATGAAAAAAGAAAGAAAAAAAACAAAAAAATTGCTATTATACTTGTCATCCTTTATCATATCATTTTTTCTTTAAATTTTGATACAAATCGTCTTTAATGCAACAATGATGGCATACCATCACAGGCACGACTAATTTTATTTGAATTTGGCCTTTTATTTGTTTATACTAAGCAGCAAATATTTTGAAGTTGCTTCTTTGGTCTTTGCTTGGTCTGGTGGGCTAAGTTTTCTACAGATTCATTTTGTGCATTTCAGCTTTTTCTTCTTTGTTACCATGGCCTTGAAGTACCTGTTCCAACCTTCTTAGTTTTGTTTACGGCTTTCCAATATCTTTGTCTCATAATAGAGTTAGAATCCGGATATATTTTTATTATCCGGATATAAATAAAATCAAAAAATATATCCAGATTAATCTATTTTAATCCAGATATAAATATATCCAAATGCATCCAGATATAAATATATATTCAGATATAAATATATATCCAGATATAAATTTATATCCAGATATAAATTTATATTCAGATATATATTTATATCCAGATATATATTTATATCTGGATATATATTTATATCTGAATTTATTTTTTTTTTATTATTTTTTTTTAAAGTGCCTGTCTTGGGACTTAGAAATTTTATTCAAAATATTAGGGCTGTCAGTATCCTCTAGAGAAAATACCGGCATTTGTTACATAGACGAGGATACATTTAGCCACATATACACTTTTGGTGTCTAATTTAAGTGGTCCACCTGAGGGTCCACACTAGCTGCCATACCTGCAACCCAACTACGGGAATTGCCTATTTCAACCCTCTGTTCCATGTTCCGCCTGCCAACCCATCTTGTATCACCAGAACAGGCCCGTTACATAAGTCAGTCAGCAAGTTCCAGATACTTATCCAGAATTTATTTTTCTATCCTGATATAAATATAGATCCTGATATAAATATTTATCTGGCTAACTCATATGATCATGAATAATTTCTTCTTGTTATTTTTTTTCATGTGTTATGATGTAAACATGTTTATTTAAATTAAGACTCAGCGGGCGAATCCTTACCAATCATGATTATAAATTGCAGATAACACCAATTGTCAAATACTATAATTTGGCAAATGATTAGCTACATGTGCCACATAGCAGCATGTGATCATTTGTTAAATTACTGTTATTCAACAATTTTTGCCCAATATTGTATACATATCCAGATATATTTTCTATCCAGATGTATTTTCTATCCGAATATATTTTCTCTCCGGATATATTTATTATATCCAGATTTATATTATATTCAGATACAGATATTCAAAAAATTGAATCTGGATTTATTTAAATCTGGATTAATCCAAATATAAATATATATCCAAATTCAACTACTATCTCTAGTCCAGAAATATACCAAATTAGAAAATCCAGTTCTAGAATAATCAGTATGAAAATTCATAAATTTTATATTGTCTCTTTAAACTTTTTAATTCAATGTGCATTTCATAAAATTTTTACATATTCATTGCCGCCAAATAATATATAAAAAGATAGTATAAAGCATCTATTTCTATAATCCCAAATAATCCCATATGGTACCAGTTTTAAAAATGATAAATGAAACTAAAGTTAAAGCTTTACTTTAAATAGCTTTTTAAACTAGAAGTAATAGATTGTAGTACTTTAAATGATCTTTATATAGTGTCTGCTTACTAGAAGCTAAGAACAAAAATCTGTTATATTTTTTGCAAATTTAGTTGGGCATGCCATTTATTACATAATTTTTACTATGGATACATGGTCAGAGGCAGTAAAGTACATTGGACGTTCTATGGACATCTTGGACATTTTTTCAAATTAAAATTACTTAAAATTTATTAAAATTATCTATTTTAATTTTATTAAAAATAAATCTAGCATCTAAAAAAATATATAATATTTATTAAATTAATTCATTAATTATTTAAGTCTTGGACATAGGCTTGGACAGTTTTGGACAATTTTGGACATTGGACAAAAAACATAGTGTTGGACATGTTCAATGACAATACTGGTCAGAGGTAGTGATCACATCTATATATTAAGCAATTAGAATTAGATAATATGATCACAACATATATGGGTAGAGGTGGCTACTAAGTAAAAAATATTATATAATAAATGGCATGCCCCTTAAACAATGTCACTGTTAATTTAAATTTAGTAGATATTTCAAGTATTGTATTGACTTTGTTCTATCTTGCCTTGCAATGTTATAACTTTATTTAGCTTAATAAACTATAAGACAAATCTCTCTGAATTTATAGAAAATAATAAGAAAAACTTTTATGGAAATTTAATATATTTGGAACAAAATTAAAGTGATCTGTATTATTTCACTGACAATTACTTCACTAACAGCTCATTAGTCGATATCACACTAGGTGAAATTTAGTAAAAATATAATATCTACAACTAATAAAAGCTTAAACCTATTACATCCAAGAATGGAAACTCTAGTACATGAAGTCACGAGAAATCACGTGCTCGCAATACTGTCAGATGACCATGTGGTGCTGGTGAATGACTACTGTCGAATGGATAGAATTAAATTAGATTATGGATTGGTGGATCTCGACCTCTTAGAAGATATAAGGTTAGGCCATGCAAATAAGATTAATTGGTTCTCGTTACATCTCAAGACCCAAGGGCACCCAGCACCCGGGTGTTATTGTTATTATCTAAAAAAATGTTATATAAATTTTTTAAATAGGATTTTGCACCATGGTGCACCCCTCGATGTAATCACATAATCACATACCGTATATACTAATATAAAATAATATTTGACTTTTTTAAAAAAATTGACCTAGCCGGGTTACGAGAACCAATTTTATTTATTTGCGTGGCCTTAGTAGTACACATTTACAAATTCTTATCACGTAAATTTCGTGTCGGCCATGATCACTTTTTTTTTACATATTTTTTATTTTATTTTTTTATATTACAAATCAAATGATTAGATGGTCAATGTTGCATAATTTGGTGAGGCAGGAAATAATTTGTATAAACAATCAACAGTCTCTCTTGGACAATATTACATATCTGATATCCCACCAATATGACCCATATTTGCAGATTTCATATCATTTCCAATTCAAAAATCTTATCAAGGTACTTTACCACAATATTATTGCACCATTTTTGCAATTTTTGAAGCTCATTATTTCGAATAAATTCGAATAAACTTAAACAAGCCAATGAGCTTCTGATTCAATTAAATGAATTTCAAGGTATTTAGCTAATTCATCAAAAAAAAATTCGCAAGCAATAAGCATAAGCTCAAAAATAAATGATGCATTATGAGTTTCAAGTCCTCCATAAATATATCTGAAATATATTTTAGAATTTTCTTGCTACTTGATATTAATTAATCAAATATAAATAGCTTACTTGATTATAACCTCAAATTGTTGGATTGTAAAGTTTTTTAAATTAAGCGTTTTCTCCTGTGCATTATGTTTTTTGCCGTTTATAGATAGATATAGATCAAATTAAGCCGATTGGATCGTGATGGTACAGGGACGAAAGAACAGGGGTAATAATACCTAAGGATCGTTAAGGATCATCTTTAATTCTGTAGAAGCGATAAAATGCAAACACCTATGTTTCAAAAACAATGAAACTTATACTTCACAAATTTCTATATGTTATCATTTTCTGATTCAAAAATCTTATCAAGGTACTTTACCACAATATCATTGCACCATTTTTGCAATTTTTGAAGCTCATTATTTTGAAAAATTTTTTTGATAAATTCGAGTAAAATTTAAACGAAGCCAATGAGCTTTCGTTTCAATTAAATGAATTTCAAGGTATTTAGCTAATTCATCAAAAAAAATTCGCAAGCAATAAGCATAAGCTCAAAAATAAACGATGCATTATGAGTTTCAAGTCCTCCATAAATATATCTGTATAAATTTAAATATATTTTAGATTTTTCTTGCTACTTGATATAAATTAAAAATCTAATATAAATAGCTTACTTGATTATAATCTCAATTTGTTGTATTGTAAGAATTTTAAATTAAGCATTTTAATATTGTTCTCATCTCATTCTCTTAATCCTCTGTGCTTTATATTTATTGCCGTTCATAGATTGATATCATGGATACCATGACTGGTTGGTCAGTGACCATTTAACCTACACCATTAGCGCAAAGCACGTCAAAGTGTCAAGGAGAAGGCCTAACACGTTGCGGTGCCCCTAATAATTTGCTAAGAACTTTAAAAAAAAAATTTCATATAAAAATGTATCAAAATAAGGCTTGTATTATGGTTGCGCAAATAAATATCGCAGATTAATTATGTACATGTGTACGTACGTACCATTCAAATTTTTACCTTTCATATTGCATATCAAAATGCTCTTTAGGCTCGCCCTCGTGAATTAAACTAGTTCTATCGGCAAATCTACTTTAAAATAGTTTATGGGTACTACAGTTGATGATACCAAAATTTAAATCATTGGTTGTCACTTCATCCTTACGATCTTTTCGGAATCACATTCAAATGAACTGGTTTGTAATAGAAGCATCGTATGGTTTACTGTAAAAAAAAAAATTTTTGATATAGAACTTATTAGCTACAATGACATAAGTAATGTTGGATTATAGTTGGTAGTAGAATTTGTAATGCATTTAACAAAATAACGAGATAAAAAACAAAGTTGAATACTATTGACTGTAACTTCACCTATTCATTTATTTTATTCTTTTACAGCTGTTTTCATAAATTCTGGGACAAATGATAAAAATTATTTCAGCCGAATTCGATAAGTTTTTAAATTCGGTGTTATTGAAATCCAATTTCGAATTCAAAAAAACATCGAATTCGGCCGAAATAATTTTTTATCAGTTGTCCCAAAATTTATGAAAAAGCTGTAATTATTAATTGATCCAGTTTAACAATGTTTGGGCGAACGTAAAACTTTGACGTGTTCACAAACCCAAAATCACTTATCAAATTGCCTTTTGGTTATATTTACGAGTTTCAAAAGTACTGCTTAGTAATATGTCTGTTTTGGTAAATCAAATTAGTTTAATTGGCGATATTAGTGCCTATTTCGCAATCAGAGTTTAAATTATACTGGATTACAGAAGCCAATTTATACCCAACTTTACAAGTGAGATTCTTTATTTTTGGTGTTATGAACAGTTCTCATAAACGTTTAGAGGTAGTTTTTGTATGTCTTTGTGAGATTCTAACTTGATCTTTGCATAAAAGTTCTTGTAAAAGACCAAATTAAAATAAATGATTTCGTCAATTTTATATGAATCTGGGCTACAATATATATATAATAAAAACCTCCGGGCGGCCGGGTCTAAAAATTTTTTTAATGTTATGAAAACCAGTTTATTTTATTTGTATCGCCTTAGTTGATCACTATTTATACTCAGGTATACGGTATATAAATTTCATATTACAGTATTATATACTAATATAAAATAACATTTGACTTTTTTAAAAAAATTGACCTGGCTGGGTTACGAGAACCAATTTTATTTGTTTGCGAGGCCTTATGTAGTTACATTCTTTTTTGTAATATAGTACTGAGATCATATAGACCGTACTATATAATTTTTACAAGTTTAGTATAGACTTTGACTATACCTATCTAGATTTATTTTTCCCTTCTTTCTTTTTTCTTTTTCTGTTGTTTTTTTCTTTTCTTTCGTTTTTTCTTTTTCCCTCTTTTTTCTCTCCTTTTATATTTTGTTGTTTTTTTTTGTGCTTGTTTTTTATTTTCCCATTTTTTCTTTACATGCTCTTTGTAACGAAGTTAAAATTTTAAGAAAAGAAAAGTGGTCTTGATATGGCATTCAACACCAGTTGATAATTGACGGAATATAACTCAGAAGGTATATTCTAAGACCGAATTGAAATGAAGTTTTGGTATGACAGATCGCTTTGGCAGGTAACATAGTTATCGCTTGGAGAGTCTTTTTTACACAGAACGTTAGTGTTATATTTTGTACTTGTACAAGGCAGTCAGACTGCACAGTTCATAATAAAAAAAGGCAAGATCATGTTTAAAAAAAAAAAAAGCTTAAACTAACCCAATGTGATATTAGCTAAATAAACTTTTAGTGAACTAACAATAACTGTTAGTGAGTTAATTGAAACTGAAGTTAAAAGTTAAAGTGTTGTATTTAGAAAGGCCAGACTATATAAATATGTACAAATTAAATTTTATGCTATTGCATTTTTTGACCTTCAGAATTATCCTGTCTTTGTCAAACTATCTCCTGTACAACTAGTTAATAGGGGATTTCAGAATTAACTTATTTTAAAATAAGTGAAAATTTAAAATTCCGAAATTAAAAAATTAAATAGGCATAGCTGATGGCCAATAATAAAATTAGCCTTTTTAGATAAACTTTCCTATTAAAAAAGTCCTAATTTCTTTACCACTTGTGATTGGATAGTGAAAATTAAACCATTTTACAAAATAAAAAAATATAATGATAAATAAATTGTTTATTGCAGTCAAATATTTCTAAAATTTTAATTGCCAAATTATTTTCTTGAAAATAAATTTTAAAAATTTTCCAAACTACTATGAGAAAATAATAAACTCAACTTTTTGCAAACTTACTTTCGTGAACAAAATTTTTGAACCCATAAAACTTTATTTAAAATACAGCCAATAATAATTTAATTATGAATATAAATTTTTAAATATATGTATTATTATTTAGTTAAAATAAAATGCCTTTATATTATAGGATTGTAGGTTAAGTATAAAAACAAGTTAAAATATTTAGCAGCTTGTTGCTTTGAATAAAAATTTTTTGGTCACTTATAAATTTATTTAAAATGCATAGCACAGAGAAATATTACCGGTTAACAGATTTTATACATGTGCTAACAAAAAAAATTTTTTTTGATACAGTTTTGCTTTTGGTGCAATTTTTAATTCTTTATTATTGGTAGCTCAAGGAACAAATTCTATTTGTACAATTCTTAACAGAACTGTAACAAAAGTAACAAAGTAACTATTAATACTGTTATCCTATATCCACTTCTTCAAAGATATTAGGTAACTAGAGTGATCTTAGACAGTGAACACTTTGTGTAACTTCAAACTTTGTTACTGTGGTATATCTAAGTCAGTATGGCGTTTTTAAAAAAACTTAACAAAGAAGATTTAAGGCAATTTGCAATTACGAAAGAGGCTACAATTAAAAGTATATGAGGATACTAATAACTGTTTGATTTGTGTAGTTAATAGTTGTTTTTATTATTGAAAGAGTATAAAGACTCGATGTTGAACTTGGGGTCCACATCAGCCGCTTTTATACTTTTTGAAATTTTACAAATGTAACGGTCAATATCTTTTACATGTGTAATATATACTATAACTGCTATTAATAAAATATATAGTATAACTAGTATAAATATAATATATGTAATAAATAATATATATGTAATAAATAAAATATCTAGAATATAAGCTATAAATATGACATCTTTTAGATATGTCAGATCTACGATTTTTGCCCGCAGCAATCGCCTAGCCAATCAGATCGTTGGTCTATTAATAAGTATAGGAGTAAATGTTTGACAACTCCTATCTTGGCAACCAGAGGTCGTACAGGGACGTACTATAGCTTATTCGAACCGTCTCATCGCTCCGAATCGAATGGTGGTTGTTTATAGAATTTGGATCACTGGTTCAAACGTTATGTCCGTTTTTGTGATATTTTACAGGTCAACAATACATATAACAATAAACTGCTGAGACTTCATATTTAATGACTTAAAAATAGATTACTTCGACCAACACTAACTACTTTCTATATTGAGGTTAATTGATAGTTAATTTATACATTATAAAAATTGAGGCGATTCCATTCTATTTTACACATATTCATTCAGGCTTCGCTACATATTACACATCTTTCACTTCAGATTATCTCAATTGGATGCACATTCTCGGTTTCATGTGAAATTTCACTAGAACTACTTATCAACAGGCTCTCACAAGCCTCAATTTCAAATAAAAATTGAAATGAAACAGAAACTAAATATAATAGTTATTTAAGTAAATTCAAAAATAAAAGTAGATAGGTTATAGAAAAATTGTAACACAGTCCAATAAGAAGTGGCAAAAGGAATAGTAAATTTTATCAGTAAGCAATTATGTAACTATAAACATGTACTTTAAAACAAATAGATAAAATTCATTTTGCATTAGCAGAAAAATATTAAAAGAAAAACTCTCTATTAAAAACAGTTATACTGCAAATAATTTTACATTGTATTATTTAATAATAGTCAAATCCTAATTTTTTTTAAAAAATTCTATTTAGAATTTGCAGAATCAAGTAGAGTTACTGAATTTTTCATAATTAATAAAAATATATAAAAAATCATCACTAAGAATATAATTTCTTATTAGAATAATAATTATTTCTTTTTTTTTTTTTGTGTTAAAGTGACCCGCTCTGGATGAGAGTTTATTTAATCAAGCCTGTGGATCAAGGCACCTCTTTGGGCGCCCCACAATTGAGTTACATTAAATGAGAGTACAACTAGCCACACGTAAAACTTTTGGTTTCTAATTGAAGTAGTCCGCCCGAAGGTTCTACACTAGTTGCCATATCTACAACCCAACTAGGGGATTGCCTATTTAAACTCTCTGGTTCAAGCTTCGCATATCAATCCTACTTGTATCACCAGCACAGCCCTCCAATACATTAGTCAGTCGAAGACAGTTCCGGATGCTAACTATATCCCCTTAAGACTAATTTATCCTCGTGGTACACTTGATAGAGCAGTTCCTGTCCCACACAGGTATTACCTACACTTCAGTAACTTACGCACTCACCAAGGCAAGCAACTTGCAGTCAGGAGATACCTAACTGCTATCATTACCTACTTCTGCCCTTGTAAGGTTTGCTCCAACCCCAGTACCAACCATCACTTTCCTATCGGTCTTTCACTAATAACTCCCAGACTTCCAATCCAGTTGGCCTGGAAGGGTCGATCTACCCGGCATGAGGTGCCATTATGGTTTTTCCCTTCCTGGTACCTACTTCTATAACATAGGTCCTTTTCCTCCGGTACCTGAACCGGCGGCCAGATTGGTAAACCTTGTCCCTAAGGTCAATGTCCGGTTCTTCAGCTCTGGTCCAATATTCCGGTTTTGGTAGCACCGTCAAAGATCTTTGCTACTTCCTTACTCAGGTCTTGCCAAATGGTTCCGTTTCTCTGGTTCCTTGGATTTGTCTGTATCACAAAATACAACTTCGCCAAAAAGCTCCCATTCGAGATGGTTACCAAGGACTACAGGTAATGTACCCAACCGATCGACAGGAAATGGTTACTGGAACACAGGTTTATTTTTTCAAAAGCATCGCCAGTGGGATTTGAACCCTAGACCTGCCACTTGGGGTGACAACTTACCAACTTCCCTAAGTCGCCACACCCTAATAATAATTATTTTTTATAAATCTTACTGCATTTATTATAAATAAAAATGCTTATATAGATTTTGCTTACTTTTAAAATATATTTGGAAATTCTTATACAATTTACTTAAAGTATTTGAATCTTATAACTATTGATTTATCAATTCACATTTGCTTTAATTTTATTAATTTTTAATATTATCAGTACAATCATGTTTCTTGTGAAATATGAAATATGGTATTACTATTTGGGTTCAACTTTATAGGTATTATTTATGCAAATTTTTCAGAGTTCTTTTTTGGTAAATAGTTACAATTTTCATTGATCTGTTATTGGAAAGAAGCTAAAATTTTCATAACATATATCATTATGATAAATGGTTATATTATTTTCTGTTGAATGCATCTATGATAAAATATAACAGTATGGCCATGATTCTCATGAATTATGGAGTGTGATAAATATTTGGGTTCAGCTTTGCATGTATTGCTTGAATAGATTTTTATGAATCTTTTTTTAATAAATGGTTTATGATTTTTATTTGTTCATTTTAAGAACAGTTTATTTAAGTACTGCATTAGTATAATCTTTCTTGAATTTCACATATATAAATATGAGCATTAGGGTTCCACAATTTGATTTGATATTCAAATATTTGAATCAAATATTTGATCAAATTACAAATTCAAATTTGACTATATTTGATTTGATCAAATTCAAATATGGCCAAATTTGATTTGATTTGACAAATATTTGATTTGATTTTAAAATTACTATTAAAAATTCAAATTCAAATCAAATTCAAATTCAAATATTTGAATCAAATCAGATTCAATTCTGGATTAATTTGATTTGATCAAATTCAAATTAATCCAATATTTGATTTGATTTGAATTTGAAGAACACTAATGAGCATTATGTGTATATTTGTAAAAATGTTATTATATTATGATTAGTGTAAAATAAATAGTATTAATGTTTATAATTAATTGCCATGTGTTGGTTTGTGCATATATATATGAACTTTTTCATTTTTTTTTTTACAAAATAAATATGAATACTGTGAATATAATTATTGTCACAGCTGATACTGAAGTTGGCTGATGCTGAAGCTCACGTGATGATCTACAGAAATTAGCCAATAGTAAATCACGATTTAGTGGATCAAAACAACATCAACTTCGATAAAATCTTGAAAAAAATCAAAAATTCGCATAAGAAACTACTCATTATGCACTAATTAAAAGTTTTCCTTGAACGAGTTTACTATACAACATGCTAACTTTTAGTTCTAACCCTAACCCTAACCCTAACATAAATAAATTTTAAATAATTTTATAGCTGTTGACGATCCTGCAACAATTAAACTAATATGTTATGTGAACTTCAGCATCAGCCAACTTCAGCATCAGCCGTGACAATTATTATAATGATCATTATATATTTTAGTATTTTCTTTTTTATAAGTAATCATTATGATTAATAGTATGATGCAAAATTATAGTATTAATATTATAATTGATTGTTGTAGTTAGTATTTCTATGAACCAGAGCTGAACTGAACTTAGGTCAAGTTTAAGTTCAGGTTCAGGTTCAGTAATAAACCTAAATCTGAACATTTTTTAAACCATTTTCAATTTCAGTATTAAGCTTTTAGAGCTGGTTCAGGTTCAGTTTATAAGTTCATAAACATGTTTAGGTTCAGTCTATTCATATAAACTAATAATTCTAGGTTTGGTCTGAGTTTGGTCTGGTTCAAACCAGACTCAAACTCTAAATTTTATTATTTAAACCTTAAGACTAAACTCAATTTCAATCATAAGTTTGGTTGAGCTAGTTCAAATTTTTCAAACTAGTTTAAGTTTAAATAAAAATATATATATATTTTGATACTGGACAAGTTTACTTAAAGTAAAAAGTATAAATCAGTTAGCAAAATTTAGAGAATCATAGCATTTTGTATAATTTTATTAATGAAATTACTAAAAATCATATTTTATATGAATTTTTACTAATTGATTATAACTTTTTGTACTAATTAAACTTGTTCAGTACTAAAAAATACATAAAAATAGTATTTTAAAATTTGTAAAAAAGAATGCTTGATTTTAAAAATTTTTATCAAAGGATAAATATATTTAATACACTCTGCGATATGCTAATTCATCATACACATATATGTAAACATATATTGTAGATTTGTGTAACAAATTTATATATAACAAAAATTTAAATTAATATAAAATTAGGGTAAGGGTTAGTGCTAGAAGTTAGAGTTGATAATAATATATACAAAATTTTCCAAGGAATTTTTTTTGTTAGAGTGTGAAAGAGGTTAAGTAGATAAAATTTTTTAATATTACAAATTTTAGAAAAATTTCTTTATTTGTTATACAAAGAAAATTTGCATGTTACATCTGATCTTCAAATTTAATTAGTAGATCGTATATACAAGCACATCGCAGTGTACAATGCCTAATTAAGTCCTTTATCAAAAATTCAAAATTAAGCATCTTTGATGCAAATTTTAAGAAAAATAAAATAAAATATATTAATATGATGTATTTTTTGGTTTACTTAAAGCAAGTAGTTATAATCAATTAGTAAAATTTAGAGAATCATAGAAATTTGTATAATTTTATTAATAAAATTATACAAATTTTTCTGATTCTCTAAATTTACTAATTGATTATAACTACTTGCTCTAAGTAAACTTGTTTAGCACCAAAAAATACAATATCAGTATATTTTATTTGAATTTAACTAATTTTAACACCTTGCTGGCGATGGGATTTGATTTTTTTTCCTCGGCAGATAAAGATAATCCTGCTAATTAAGAAATTTATCCTGGTTAAAGTTATAAATTTTAACCACCCTTTATTTTTATAAAAGGTTTTTATATAAAAAATTATTCTTTAAAGATTAGGGTTAGGATAAGAGTATAGGTATATTAAGTTAGAGGATGAAACATTAATTATTTATATGCAAAACTAGATACCAAAAATTTTTATTTAATAGCCCAAAGCTAGTTTTTGTAATAAAAATTTTGCGATATTGATAATTTTTTGATTTTTTTCTAAATTTTCTTAAAATTTTCTTTATTTTGTTACACAAGATTCTGCAACCTGATTGGTAAATTATAGGGTGGTTGCATTACCAGAGGGGCAAGTTAGGGGGCGCCAGAAATCAGATGATTTTCTGGAGGGCTAAAAAACTGGAAATTTAATATGAAGACCTGACTAAAATAGGGGGGTCAAAATTTTGGCCAAAATCGAATTAGCTGATTTCTGTTCTCACCTTTAGCAACACTCATTTTATTTTATTTTCCTTAAAATTTGCGTCAAAGATGCTTAATTTTAATTTTTAATAAAAATTTTTAAAATTAAGTATCTTTTTTTCAAATTTTAAGAAAAGTAAAATAAAAAATATATTTTTTGGTGCTAACAAGTTTATATTGTGCAATAAATTATGATCAGTTAGTAAAATTTCATATAGAACTACTGTATATTTTTAATAATTTTATTATAAAAGATTATACAAAATGCTATAATTCTCTAAATTTTACTAATTGATTTTAACTTTGCGATTTAGATAAACATGTACATATATTATGAACCTGAACATGTTCATGAACCTTGAACTAAACCTGAACTGAACTTTTTTTAAGTTTGGGTTCAGGTTTATGTTCAATAATTTTAAGTTCAAATACAGTTCAGTATTGAACTTTCAGAGCAGGTTCAGATTCAAGTTCATTGAATCTAAACCTGAACCTAGGGTTCCAAAGTTTGATCCAGGTTTGATTTGAGTTTGATCAAACCACAAATCAAACCAAACTTAAGGGTAGGGTAAACATAGATCATTTTTTATATAATCTGCATGGTATTACAGATTATAAAAATTAGCCACAAGCAAAATTTTTTAATGCTTTAACGAATTTTTACCAAAATTTTACAATGTGCTGATAAGAACTTTCTATTTATAGTAATAATAATTTCGAAACTTGTTTTATTTGAGAAAATTCCACTTCGAATATTACTGAACTATTTGGTCCCTTTGTGTAACTGGAAAAAATATAGAGCCACCTGGGTAAACTTCAGTAATATTCGAAGTGGAATTTTCTCAAATAAAACATTTCGAAATTATTATTACTATAAATAGAAAGTTCTTATCTGCATGTTGTGAAATTTTGGTAAAAATTCGTTAGAGCATTAAAAAATTTTGCTTGTGGCTAATTTTTATTTACTATATAAAAATCTGTAATACTATGCAGATCATATAAAAAATGATCTACTATTATAGAACGACTTTTAGCATTAGTTTCTTAAATGTATTTTCTAATATTAATTTAGTTATATTTCATTATATTATTTTATTATATTATTATTTTATATTACATTATTATTATTTTATATTATTAACTATATATGGCTTAGTTAGAAGTACGAGTAACATGGTCAACCATTTCTACCATTTCTACCATTTCTACCACTACCATTTCTACCATTTCTACCATTTCTACTAACCATTTCTACCATTTCTACTATTTCTGCCATTTCGTACCATTGTAACATATAGCTGTAAAAAGATATATAAACCCTAGTTTTCTCCCCTTCTACACATTAGACTCAGATTCCCCACTTCCTCCCACTAACGCCTGAACATAGTTATATCTCTTGCATAATATTATCTAAATAAATAAAATATATCTTTGATCAATAAATATACTCTTGTCATTTAATGAATATATACTGAACTGCTCTAGTGAAGTAATATTCCACTTCCACACCTCTTCATATCTTCTCTGACCCTTACAAGATCCCTGTCGCTGTGTGCTGTGTTGAAAGTACTATATTGAAGGCTATAGTCACTTGTAACATTTTGGTGGTGCCTTCTGGCGGAATCATTTAAAACAGCCGGAACACTAGGACCTCTCTTCTCTCTTCTCTGCAAGGATATATCTTTGGTTACATCTCCTCTTCCCCTCTTGTAATTAAGTATTTTTTTTTGGTTTACCTGTCGAATTGAAAGAGATTCATTCAGAAGGGCATACTTGAAGCCTCTTGCATTTGTTGTACCAGTATTTTTCTGTCGAATTGAAAAAGATTCGTTCAGAAGGGCATACTTGAAGCCTCTGCTTTTGTAGCACCTGTTTGATTAAATTTTGTGATTTAGAATCAGATTAGCATTTTATTTTCTTTTCTTTAACAACTCATATTAGAAACACCCAAACCTGTTTAACTTAAAATTTGGAACTGTAAAGTCTACTAACTATCTTCTTAGACCTCTTTATGAATAGAGCTTATCAAATCCATTTAGAACAAATTGAAGCACACGACGCCAACCATCCTTCTTCTCTTGCTGTAGAAGTCCAACAAATTGTTAACCCAGACCTATCTTGTACAATTTGCTATCTTTCTGTCACCTATTTTCGAGCTTTTCGCACTTTTTGGAATCGATACCAACAAGCATACCTTGCCACTAGCTATACTCAACAAACTATTGCCGCTTTTCATACCCTCAAAGAATATAACAATTATAACGCTGCTAGAGACGTTGTTTTTAGCTGTCGCTATAATAATCCCAACCTTAACCCCACTGAAGTTATTGCTGCCCTCCTTCGAGGATATACTCGGCACACTTTACGACCTATTTTACCCCTCAATTTTGAAGGAAACGCTTTTGACCTATATATCGAAGGCCCTACCCTAGCCACTCCTATTCAACCTGCACGAATAACTAATACCTTTAATAACCCTTCACCAGTACTACGCCCCCAGGACAACGACAATAATATTTTTACATTTAATCCTACTCCTGCTCCACGATCTATATATAACCTATTTCCAGAAGAATTAGATAACCTAGCTGAATCCTCTCACTCCCCTACCTTAGCCCCTTACGACGAAAATACTACTCATATTCAATTTCCTCCTCCACTTCAACTACTTCAATTACCTACTTCACCCATTAGTAAAATCCCTTTAAATAACCCACTTCAACGCACAACTACTCCTTCTCCAAATCGAGTTGCTCGACTTATCCAAAATCTTAATCCTTATACTTATTTTCAATGCACACCTCAACCTACAACTGCTCCCCAATTATCTGTAGTTAACGAATTCTATCCTGAAAACCAATTTGCACCTAATACCTCACCTTTATATACTACTCCTCTTCAACGCCAACGCCAAACACTTGAACCCCAACCAGAGTTTGTCCAACCTCAATTTATTGGAGCTTACCCAGGCCAAGGAATTGTAGAGCAAGTACTTCCTGAAAAAGAAATAAATTTAAGAAAAGAAAATTTTGAAGAAATAAATTTATTGGGAATATTAGAAGAATTAGAAGGAATACAAGAAGAAATAAATTATCAAGCTCAAAAACCAGAAGAAGAAGCACACTCAGAACCTGAATCAGAAGCAACTATAGAAGAACCAGAACCTGAAAAAAACATGGCTAAAGAAGCTTTAACTGCCGCTGCTGAAGCAATGACTACTCTCGCCAATGCTCTTGGATGAGGTGATGAAAAATCACTTCTTAAAATTGACTTCTATCGAGGCGACGGAACCCAAGACCCTGTAATATGGCTAGAAGAATTCGAAAGAGCCGCCAAGACTAACCACTAGAGTCCTGCTCGACAATTAGAACTAGTCTGTGCTTACATGAAGGATAATGCTCAAGAATGGCTTGCAAGTCTTGAACATGCCCCTACTTATTTTTGGCATTGTCAACATGACCGAGAAGTTGATAGCGAACATGTCTATAGTTTCTCACATCTCTTTAGAGACAAGTTTAGCACCACTAAACAAAAAGCTACTTTGCAAAAACAATTATTTGAAATTAAACAAGGCGCAGATACAGTTGATACCTATATTAGCCGCTTTAAACGCCTCAAAGGACGAGTGGATCCCACTGGTGCTTTTTCTGAACCCGTCATGATCCAGTTCTTTATTCAGGGACTACGACCTGAATACAGCATGAATGTCCAAGCTGCCGAACCTGCTGAATTGGATGATGCTATCATTGAAGCAAGAAAATGGGAAACTGGTCGAATAATGGCCTCTGCACATAATACCAATGATGCCAACCAAGCCATTGAACGTCTTACTGAACAAATTGCCAAGCTTAGCATAAATCTTGCAGAAAAACAAGCTGCTCCTCCTATTCCTACTCCTGCCTACTATACTGACCAAAGTAAGGAACAACCTCAATCTAGCACTGGAAATGCCACATGCTATTATTGTGGTCAAAAAGGACATTTTATTAGAAACTGTCATACTCGGTACCAGGATAATAAAAAGGATTACCAAGGATACCAATCTTGAGGCAGAAGCAGTAACTACTCCTCCAGAAATAATCGATCCTATGACAGATGCAGATCCAGAAACAGAAGCCAATCCAGAGATAGAAATTATAACCGCCCTGGATATAACCGATCCAGAAGCCGAAGTCAATCATGTGATAGATATAGAGATAGTAGGAACTATCGCTCCTCAAACCGATCCAGGTCCAGAAACCGCTCATATACACCCTATCCTCGTGATGTTTATACCTTGGACACTGCAAATGATTACACCTACGAACAATTTGAAGCCTTTTTAGCCAATGAAACTATTAGAATTGCTCTCTCTAACCTTTTGATTGAAGAATCCAATACTCCTCAGATCCAGACACCCACCTACACTACTCCTGTTAAGTGTAATATCAAACTTAATGGAAAGCCCTATCATGCTGTAATTGATAGTGGTGCTGCTGTTAGTATGATTTCTCACCAAGTTGTAAGAGAACTTGGATTAAAAATAGAATCTCCTTTCTCTAGTCTTATTGTCTCCGCTACTGGACCCTCTGTTCGACCCTTAGGCATAATCAAAAACCTACCCATTGAAATTGAAGGAACTACCATCCCTATGGATGTCGAAGTAATGAATGCTACCTCTTACTCATTACTTCTGGGAAATAACTGGTCGCAGAAAGTAGATGCCAGCTATAGTTGGAAAAACAAAGCTTATACCCTCAGGTAGAATAAAAAGAAAATTCACTACCTACCACCTATAAACATGATCAACCTTACCTGCCCAACACACTATCACCGATGAAAAAGAATTAGAAAAGTTTGAACAAGAATACCTTCGTCCAAAAGAAGCCTATGTAATAGAAACAGAATATGATAATTGGACAACCGTAACTCACAGATCCAGACCCAGCACCTCCTTTGCCAAACAAAAATGCAGACGCTGCTACTCCTATAACCACCTTTATGCTGACTGTCCTAACAATGAATGTTACTGTTGCCATCGCTATGGACACCTCGCTGCATACTGTCCTAAGCAAGCCCCAAAAGAAATATCTGCAAAACCTGCTCTCAACCTGGCCACCTTTATAAGGATTGCTCTGATAACCTATGTCATCAATGTAGAGAATATGGACACATTAGTGTCAACTGCTCCTAATAACCCAGATATTAGAAAACCAAAGATACCAATGGGTTGTCAACCTCAGGATGTAAATGCCAATTGGCTACTCCATTTTTCTTCTTTTAGAGTTAACCATTGCTGTAAATGCAAAGTACCCAAAAGACCAGAAGAAATCAGGCCTTTTGAGCAGACCTTTATTTGCAAAGGATATTGGATTGATTTCCATCATGACCTAGATCCAGAAGACCCTCGAAGCATAGAGTTCTTTACGAATGGTGAAGGCCGAGGAACGCTAACGGAATGTAAGCTCTGTAGAGAGCAAGTCATTAGATCCAAGATGATTAAACTAGACTCCATCCGAGAAGATACCCGATTCTGTAACCTCAAATGCTTGTATGCATATAAAGCTGCCAAGGATGTAGATTGGAATCCCAACTTCAACCTATGGACTCGAGTACGTCACTATACCGAATCCACCAGAAATGCCGGACATGCATATGACCTTAACCAAAGCTGAATTTATCAACTCGCCCAGATACAGATTGGAGAAAGTAATGAAGACCTTGCTCATGCTCTTGAACCCTAAATAGCTGACCTATCCAACCAGAACTATACCTATAATGAAGTCAATGTTATTATGAGAGCCTCCCAAGTACAATTGAGTGAATCTGAAGAAGAGACACTCCAAAGAATTTTAAAAGAATCTTTTGACACTAGTCATCCAGACTTTGATCAAAGGAAAGCAATGGAAAACTTACAAAGAAATTTCCAAGGAACCATTGGACTTTGTAAGGAATGTATTATGGCCAAAAAGAACACCGAGTTAGAACAATTTGACTCTTATTGTGAGGAATGTTATGAAGCACTTCACCCTCCTCCAGATCCAGAAGTTCTGTCTCCTCCAACCTCTCCAACCCCAGGATCACCTGTTGTTGCACCCATCAAAACTGCACCAGCAATTTTAGAACCCACTGACCTAGTCCCTCTCCTTCAGGAACAGATTAGGCAACAGGCTCAAATTATTGCTCTGTTGCAGGAACAAGCCAAAACATTCGAACACCAGGACCAGACCATAAAGAAACTTCAAGCCCGAGTTAGTTACTTTGAAAACTTCCATCATCGAATAAGAGATTTGTATAATGAATCCTCTTTCTCTACTGCTCCTGTATTCGATCCTAATAATAGTGATGCTCAAAATTTTTGAGTCATCCTGAGCAAGATCAAAAACTACTCGAAAATTCTAGACCCAGAATTATTCGAGAAATTTACACTGTGACTCAGGAAATCAAACCAAAAGTAGGACCCTTAACTACTCACCAAGGAGCCCAATTTTGACAACTGCTTTTTGAATTTGCAGCAAAAGATATGACGCAACTAGGTAGAAATGACCTAGTGACCCATAGAATCTTTACTAATGACGTACCTCCTGTCAGCTCTCGACCTTATATGGTACCTTTTACCGAGCAAACCTTTATTAATGAAGAGGTACAACGAATGTTGGATAACAAGCTAATAAAAGAGTCCTCTAGCCCTTTGGCCTCTCCTGTTGTATTGGTAACAAAGAAAAATGGAAAGAAAAGATTTTGTGTAGATTATAGAAAACTTAATGCTGTTACCAAAAAGGACCAATACCCTCTACCCCGAATAGATGAAATGCTTGACTCACTTGCTAAAGCTACCTATTTTTCTACCCTTGACCTTATGAGTGGATGCTGGCAAGTAAAAGTACACCCAGAAGATAGAGAGAAAACTGCTTTCATCACTAGATATGGAACCTACGAGTCCAATGTCATGCCCTTTGTACTATGTAATGCCCCTGCTACCTTTCAACGCCTTATGAATAAAATTTACAAAGGCATAGCTTACAAATATGTAGTAGTATACCTAGATGATACCAATGTCTTCTCACGAACATTTGATGACTATATTAAACATCTAAGAGAAGTATTCACTAGGATACGTGAAGCTGAATTGAAGTTAAACATTGAAAAATGTAATTTTTGGATGAAACACCTACCTTTCTTAGGACACATAATAGAAGAAAAAGGAATCTTCCCAGACCCAGACAAGATTATTGCTGTTCAGAAAATTCAACCTCCAAAAAGTGTTACCCAGCTACGCTCATTCCTAGGCCTTGCTGGATATTACCGACGGTTTATAAAACATTTCTCCTCCATTGCCTATCCTCTTAACCAGTTGCTACATAAGGGCAATACTTATGAATGGAATGACCAATGTCAAAGAGCCTTTGATGAACTTAAGCACCGACTTACTACTGCCCCTATTCTAATATACCCTGACTACAAAAGAGAATTCATTCTAGCCACTGATC
Organism: Gigaspora rosea; assembly: GCA_003550325.1. Taxonomy (NCBI): domain Eukaryota; kingdom Fungi; phylum Glomeromycota; class Glomeromycetes; order Diversisporales; family Gigasporaceae; genus Gigaspora; species Gigaspora rosea. The sequence goes on from QKWP01000954.1 coordinate 25,334, forward strand.
CTTCCTATACCGGATTTGGAGCCACCCTAAGTCAAATATCAGATGATAAAAAGGAACACCCAATTGCTTATGCTAGTAAAAGTCTAAAAAGAGAAGAAATGAACTATGGAGCAACTGAATTAGAATGTGCTGCCATAGTATGGGCCATTGAACATTTTTACAAATATTTTGGTACAAGTCACTTCACATTGGTTACCGACCACTCTGCCCTCAAATGGTTAAAGTCTTCCCAACCAAAAGGACATTTAGGACGATGGATAATGAAACTCCAACCTTATCACTTTACTATCATACATAAACCTGGAAGAATCCATTCAAATGTTGATGCTCTCTCTCAATTACCGACCCAGACACACTCCTCTACTACTGCTGTTACATGAATTTGGACCAATACCAAAATTTAATAAAATATCTAGAAACAGACACACTTCCCTCTAATTTAACGGACAATAAAAAACGGACAATTATTAATCAATCTAGACATTATAAAGTAAAAGACAAATTATTATATAAAAAGAATCGAAAAGACCCAGACAAACCTATTAGAGTAATCAAATGGAATGAAGTTGAATCGATTTTGTACATGATGCATAGTCATCCTACCGCTGGACATTTAGGAACCGATGCTATGTATTATAAAATATCTGAATGCTACTATTGGGACCAAATGTACAAAGATGTTCAAAATTATGTTCGCTCATGTGAAGTCTGCCAAAAACGAGGCAAAAGTAAAAGAAAAGAACCTCTCCACCCTATCCAAGTTGGAAGAGCCTTTGAACGAATAGGCATAGACCTAGTAGGACCTTTACCAATAACTGCTCGCAACAATCACTACATTATTGTTGCAACTGACTATCTTACTCGCTGGCCTGAAGCAAAAGCTGTACCAGATGCAGGTGCTGAAACCCTCGCAAAATTCATTTTTGAAGAAATTGTTTGCAGACATGGAGTCCCCAAGATTATTCTTTCTGATAATGGAAAGAATTTCACTAGTGAAGTTGTTAGAATATTGTGTGAAAAGTTTTTGATAAAACACATATTCTCCTCACCTTACCATCCCCAGACCAATGGAATGGTTGAAAGATTGAATAGAACACTTTGTAATTCTCTTGCAAAAGTTACAGAAAATATTGAAGATTGGGACCTGAACATATCTGCTACTGTTTGCATATGGAACCAAGAGACATGCAACCACTGGATACACCCCTTTCCACTTAGTATATGGTAGACAAGCTATCCTACCTATTGAAACTGTTATTCCTATAGACCCAGCTAACTCAGACGAAGAAATATCATTAGAAAACAGTATATTACAAAGAGCCTTTAAATTAATAGAAGAATTACCATACCAACATAATGCTGCCAGAGAGAATACAATTAAATCCCAAAAGAAACAGAAAGTTAGATTTGACTCAAGAATACAAAAAGAAGAATTTGAAATTGGTGACAAAGTTTGGGTACAAAGAAAAGACATAGAAGCCTCTCGCTCTGCAAAATTTAAAGAGAAAAGAATAGGACCATTTATTGTTAAGGAAAAATTAAATAATGGTACCTATAAACTGTGTACAATAGATGGAAAAACATTAAAGCAGTACTACAATAGTGATCGTCTTGTTAAGTACTACGAGAAACAAGATTGGCAACCTATGATTGTCATTTAGAATTTCCGGAGAGAAATTCTTAAAACAGATGGAAACACAGCCTTAACCCCTTAAGTTATAGTGTACAACAAACATTTTTTTAGAATCTAAGTTTACCCCACTTTTGTCCAAAATTTGAACCCTTTTTGTTAAAAATAGAAACTTTAGAATATATAGAAAATCGGATTTTTATATTCGTGGAACGTTTACTACTAAGTAAAGTCGATCAATATTGATCTATTCGAGCTGAAATTTTGATTGTATACCCATCGGAAGATTCCGCATCTTTTCTACTAAGCTTATCTTAGTACGAAAACGTCACCGGAACGCGCAAATCGACTTGACGGCATTTTTGGATTTTTTGGTCACGTGATCTACGTTACGAATTTTTGATCACATGATAGCCGTTACGAACGTAATGAACATTGCGAAACAATTATCTAGTCTTATTTTTATTTACCATGTACAACAATATTTTTATTATTAGATTAGCCACCCTTATCCCAAGATTACAATTTCTAAAAATATTTCTCCTTTTCCTTTTTCTCTCAAAGAACAAAACTTTAATTTTCTTTATGGAAACTTTAACACTCCAACCCAAACCTTATTTACCCTTGCTGAATTTATTAAGCATTGGAATTTAGACCCCTTATCACAAAATCATAGTTTAGGTATTACTTTAAATAATGTTATTATAACTAATGGAAATGAAATTTTGCTCTCGCTACAATTTCCTACAGAAAATGAAACCCAGATCCAGAATGATCCTTCACCTGAACCAAATCTTGAGAATTATATTCACCCGACGGAACCTACTCAAGAAAATTTAGAATTAGAACCAGAAGATAATGCAATTGACCCTCTATTAGAGACAATCGAGGAAAACACAATAATCCTCCCTGAACCAGAAAATGAAAAAGAACCAAAGAGAACCACCTTAAACAAAATGATTGATGATTTAACTGAGACAAGGGATAGAACATACATCCAAAGAGATCCTTTAACTGGAAATACTGACTCAGAAAAGTTACAAGATATACTTACTCGACTCAGAATAGAAAGCCGTGGAAAACATAGAGAACCCCAAGTTAAAATCCTTGAAGCCTGTTATTATCTCGAACAACTAAAGATAAATAACAAAACCAAGAAAAAGACCCAAAAGTTATGGAACACTCTAAAAGAAAGCTTAGGATCTCGACGAGCTTCACGAGTATGGAAATGTGCCAACCGAATTTTCCAGCTGCTTCAAATTAGTGGATTGACTATCCTCTACTCCACTACGGACATAACTTATACTAACTTGGAAGAGTTAAGTGGTGAAAAGTTCTCTACGCTCTTGGATGAAGTTAGAATTCGCAGTGCTCATTCTTAAAGGGGACAGAAATGTTATAGAACGACTTTTAGCATTAGTTTCTTAAATGTATTTTCTAATATTAATTTAGTTATATTTCATTATATTATTTTATTATATTATTATTTTATATTACATTATTATTATTTTATATTGTTAACTATATATGGCTTAGTTAGAAGTACAAGTAACATGGTTAACCATTTCTACCATTTCTACTATTTTACCATTTCTACCATTTCTACCATTTCTACCATTTCTACCATTTCAACTATTTCTACTATTTCTACCATTTCTACCATTTCCACCATTTCTGCCATTTCGTACCATTGTAACGTATAGCTGTAAAAAGATATATAAACCCTAGTTTTTCCCCTTCTACACATTAGACTCAGATTCCCCTCCTCCTTCCTCTAACGCCTGAACATAGTTATATCTCTTGCATAATATTATCTAAATAAATAAAATATACTCTTGTCATTTAATGAATATATACTGAACCGCTCTAGTGAAGTAATATTCCACTTCCACACCACTTCATATCTTCTCTGACCCTTACAAGATCCCTGTCACTGTGTGCTGTGTTGCAAGTACTATATTGAAGGCTATAGTCGCTTGTAACACTATGTTTACCCTACCCTTAAACTATAAATTTTATAAAGTTTGAAATCAAACCCAAATTCAAATAAAAAATAATCAAATTCAAACCAAACCCAAATACTATACTAAGTTTGATTTGAGTTTGATTTGAAGTTTGCAAACTACTGTATATTCCCGAAAATAAGCAACTCCCTAAAATAAGCAATCCCCCTGTTTTTTTTCAAAAATCTAAAAAATGTGTTAGCAGTTGCTACATATAAAACTTTTTTTCTATTAAGTAAAATTCAAAAGGTCAATTAAATAAAGTTGTTCAGCACATAAAAATACACATAGTAAAATTTTGGTATTATTTGGACAACTTTTTATTAGTACGTTTTTCAATTTTTTTAAAAACTCAATATTTCGAAAATAAGCAACCCCTCATTTTTTCGTGTAATTTTTTGGGCAAAAAAGGTTGCTTATTTTCGGGAATATATGGTAGTTTGAGTTTGAATAACATTATATATTTTTATATTTTAAACAAGTTACTTAATTGATAATCCACCTTTCAACTAGAGAGTATTTATAGGCAAAATGTAGCGTACTTCCATTTAAAACTTTTTTCTTACTAAGTTTATAGTACTTGTCGACTAATTGAAAGTTGTAGAGCTTGTCAAGACACATCTAATAGTGGTTAGATCATCCAAATCGGCCTAGTTGATGGCAAGATATCATTGAAAAACGATTGTTCAACTATATAAAAATCCATGACAGAGATTAGGGCGTTGATATTTATTAGATAATATTTTAGGGGGTGGGGGATCAAGAAAAATCTTACCATAGTTAAATTTGATTGGCTAAAATTCTATTTATAGACCTTACCTGGGGTGAGGATAAGCCCCTATAGTAAATGAATATTAGGTAATAAATATTAGTGCTCTTATATGAAAATCACTATAGATGAAATATGGTGTGCTTTCATCTAAAACATTTTTTTACTAAGTTAACGTTACATGCCAACTAATTGAAAGTTGTAGAGCTTGTCAAGACGCATCTAACAGTTGTTAGATCATCCAAATCAGTTTAGTAAATGGCAAGATATCGTTGAAAAACTATTGGTCGACTATATAAAATCCCTTATATAAACAATGTGTACTAAAGATTTTATATAGTCAGCCAATCCTTTTTGACGATATCTGGCCATCCACTGGACCGATTTGGATGCTGTTAGATGCGTCTCGATAAGCTCTACAACTTTCAATTAGTGGACATATATCGTTAACTTAGTAAGAAAAAGGTTTTAGATGGAAGCACGCCACATTTCGCCTATAGTGATTTTCATATGTAATCTCCATCATGGATTTTTATATCATTTTTTGATGATATCTTGCCATCCACTTGGCCGATTTGTATGATCTAACCACCATTAAATTCGTCTCAACAAGCTCTACAACTTTCAATTAGAGGACATGTATCATTAATTTAGTAAAAAAAATTGTAGATGGAAGCACGCCATATTTCGCCTATAGGATCACTCTCTAGTTGACAGGCGGATTATTATTTAAAATATAAAATATATTTATATTATTCAAACTCAAACTAGTTTGCAAACTTCAAACTCAAATTCAAACCAAACTCAAATTTAACTAAAAAGTTTGCTTCAAATCAAACTCAAATATTTTTTATAATCATAGTTTGGGTTTGTATTTGATTTCAAATCAAATCAAACCCAAATCTGACCTAAAGTTTGATTTGATCCGGGTTTGTAGGAACCCTACCTGAACCTCTATTGAACTGAACTGAACTTCAAAACCCAACATAAATATATGGGCTGCCGTCAATAGAAATCAAACAAATCAACATTTGGAAAAAAATTAATTCCTTAAATTTCACAGCTCATATCTCAATGAATTTTAAAGATATCTTAATGATTTAATATTTAAAAGTAAGCTTATGATCTAAGCTTTCTTTTGAATATTAAATTATTAAGATAGCTTTAAAATTCATTGAGATATGAGCTATGAAAGTTAAGAAATTAATTTTTTTTCAAATATTGATTTGCTTGATTTCTATTAACGGCAGCCCATATAATATTAAACAGAAAAAAAATGGTTGTAAATTTCTACTGAACAATACATAAATGTGTAACTTTTTACTATTATTTCTCTTTTTGTTTAATACTATAACTTTCAAGCCGAAACATTTTGCTATGTAAATATAACTTTTAAAACTTCAGTTATTAACAAAGTATATTGATTTTACTTTGTTTCATTTTTTTATAGAAATGTACCTACTAAACTGGATTATTATAAGTCAAATATAAACAACAGAAAGCTACACAGAGAGTGTATACAGATTATTAATAACAAGAATGAGAACGAAGTGAAATTCAACAAGCTAAAAGGGAAAAATATATATTAAAAAAGATGTTTAAATGAATGAAGATGTGTTCTATTATGTGTGCTAGAAATGGATATTGAATTTAATTTAACAAAAGAACAATATGCAAACTAGTCATTTTCAATTAATAAAGCCAATACAAATAATGCATTAGCAGAATTCCATAACAATAATAATTGTAACATGCTTAAAGAACTGCCTTGTGCAATTTGTTCTGGTTTATTTTTTAATGAGCATTTAACTACTACTAATACGCAAAAATTGTAGTTACTATTATTCAAGGTTACAAATACCTTTAAAAGTTATTTTACAAAATTGATTTTATATATGAGTATCCATATATAGATAATAGTAGTTATAAAAGTTTATTAAGATCTAGATGATCTAGTTAAAAGTCAAAGCGAGGACCTATATTATCTGATTCATCCCAATTCTAGAACAAGTTTGTGAAGCAATTAAAAGTGGCAGCCATAAATTATTAAAGTAGAAAAAAAGCTTTTTTATATATAAAAAAATTTTTTTGTTTTATGTTTTTGTTGTATTTAAAAGAGCAAAAAATAATGCAACACATAATTTTAAATAAAGCTCATACTCAAGAAAAATTCATCTTATTAATACTTTTTAAAAAGTTTTTTATATGAATGCTATACTATTTATGAGTAAAATAAAAATATAAAAGGATACATCCAGTATTGCATAATATAATGTGATTTAATTGAAAAAATTTTTTGTTGCATTATTTATGATTGCTATTTTAGATTATATGTAATAACAAATAAACTGAAGCCCAAATACAGTCAAACAAACCTCTATAAATGCAACCTCAATAAATGCAATACCTCTCTAAATGCACGCTTTTTTCTTTTCCATAAGATGTTATAAGTGCTAAATGCATGTTCTATATTCTGTAAATGCACATTCTTTTGAATAACATTTTATATCATAATAACCTTCCTAAATGCACATAGCCAATTAAATTTTAGTATTTAAGATAGATTATAAAGTTTTTAGTAGAAGTTATACAAACTTGACAATATAATTTTTAAAGCTGCAATTTAATTGGCTCTCTCTAAATACAAAACTCACTAAATGCATGTTGTAAGCTTGTCCTTACGAGTTGCATTTATAGAGGTTTGACTTGACTGTATAGATTTGGCCAATTTACATTTTACAATTATAAGCCTTTTTATTGTGTTAAATAAATTGTATTAATGAAAGACAAAACCCAAGTTCAAATAAAATCTAATAAAACAATAAAACCTCAACAAAAGTGCAAGGATCTCTTAATCCTTTCAAAAATGAGTAAATGAAAATCTTTACTGTAATGATAAGTGATAATAAAAAAGTTGACATTTCATATTATATATAAAATATGATTGTAGAATCATTTTTTCGCAATAATGATGAGTTTGTCACTTCTAACCCTAATCCTAAAAGTATAATTTTAATAAATATATATACTAACAAATGCCAATTTGCTATTCACAATATTAGCAACTATGATACATATATATTAATTAAAAATAAAAAATAAATATAAAAGAATTTAAAATCAATAATCTCATAGTAAGCCGGAAGATAAAGACACATAAAAAATATAAGCTAGCAGACTTAGCGAGATAGTTATTCATCACATTCGTATGGCTAGAGCTTGCCAGAGGTTTTACTACTTATATTTACACCGTTTACAATCATATATGGATTTTAAATTCAATTAATATATATGCTAGCAAATTGCCAATTTGCTATTCATAGTATTAGCAACTACATATATATTAATTAAGAACTAACAAAGTACCCAAGGTAAAATCTACAAGACACCAAAAAACGCACCAAGCAATATTAAAATCGGTGACAAGACATTTGAGATAACTACGAACTCGCACAAAGACCCAAGAAGAGGCAATCACAAACTCGCACAGAGACCCAAGAAGAGACAACCACGAACTCACACAGAGACCCAAGAAGAGACAACCACGAACTCGCACAGAGACCCAAGAAGAGACAACCACAAACTCGCACAGAAACCCAAGAAGAAACAACCACGAACTCGCACAGAGACCCAAGAAGAAACAACTACAAACTCACACAGAGACCCAAGAAGAAACAACTACGAACTTGTACAGAGACCCAAGAAAACTGACAGGGCGCCTATCTATGACAAGAAACCCTAAAACACACTCGAAGCAATGTCGAAATCGGTGACAAGACACTACCACGTAGTTATACAAGAAACATCCAAAAAAAACTAACAGACACCCAAAACGAAATCTCTAAAACGCACTCGAAACAATATTGAAATCAGCTAAGGCAATCACGAAATCACTCGACAAACCTAAAAAAGAAAAAAACTAACGAGTAGTATTTAGAACTAGGACGCGTCAACAAAAATATGACAAGAAAAAACACGGCACTAGCGATGAATAATATACCGAAATGGTTAACACCAATGACGAAGCACTGACTAATGACTCCAATAATGAAATCTGAAGCCATTACCCGAAGAACCTAAAAAAGAAAAACGTAGAAGTTAGTATTCGAACTAAAAAGTGATAAAGGACACCAACAACTAAAAAATGCACGCACCGAAATGAGACAACACCAATAGCGGCAAAAGAAGTTGTAACGGCACCAACGACGAAGTCCTCAGTGGTACCATTTTCTAGAAAAAATTACAAAGTATATTCTCCCTCCAAAGGTACTGACGAACAAAAGCAATTACACGAAGACTAACTTAAAGACTTCTCAGAACTCCGTCTGGTCTTTGGCATTTGAGAAAGGTATGGACAACAAACAGTTATTTTCTAAAAAAAAATTAGCAGTTAGTACTGTATTAAAAAAAATTAAAATAACAACAAAAAAAAGGAAAAAAGGATACTTATCTTATTCAGATCTGTGTAATGGGGAGAAATTTAAATAAAATAATCATTAGTTAAGTTATAATAATAAATATTAGAAAATAAAATGAAAAAAAATTTTATTAATAAAAAAATTAAAAAAATCAAAATTAAATAAAAAAGTAAAAAAATGAAAAAAATACTTAAATAAAAAAAAAATCATGTGAAAATCTAATCTAGATCTAGTTGTAAATAAATACTGAAATACAGTATTTTAAAAAAATTAAATAATTTAATAATGTACTTTTTTTCCTTCCCTGTATCACCTATAATTATAATTGCTTTTTTTTTGTTAGGAAATCCTCTCATTTATTTCATTAAAATGATATTGGATTTCTTCAATTCCTTGGCCACTTTTTAATAATATTAATGACACAAATTGAACTTATCGCCAAAAGTAGATTACAGGTAAAAGGATGTACTGTATATACGTACTGTACGAACATGTGTACATATGTACATGTATAGCATGTAGATCACTATGAACTAATAATAATGTAACGTTACATACTAAAACAAGTTAGAGGCAGTAAGTTATTAAATAAAAATTAAAATAAGGCGCGTTAAAAACAAATTAATAAAAAAAAACTAAAAAAAATTAAAAAATAAATAAAAATAAAAAAATTAAATTATTATTAAATAAGAATAAAAAAAAAGCAAATAAAAAAATTAAATTATTATTAAATAAAAATAAAAAAAAGCAAATAAAAAAATTAAAAAATTTTAAATAAATAAATATAAAAAAAAATTGAATTTAAAAATAAAAAAAATTAAATTATTAAATAAAAAATAACGAAAATAAAAATAAAAAAAATTTAAAAAAAAAATTAAAAAAGCGAAACAATTAAAAAAAAATTTTAAAAATAAAAATAAAAAAAGAAAAATTGAATTAAATAAAAAAAAAAATTTTTAAATAAAAAAAAAATTAAAATAATTTAAAAAAGAGTATTACTAATCTTAACAGGCTGTGAAATTCACAACCCTGCATCTGCCAATCAAAATTGCAGAATCAGCACGATCTGCAAATTTTCTTTGTGCAACAAAAACAAAGTTTTTTTACGAAAAAATTAAAAAATTACTTGTAACGCAAAATCTAGCTTATGAAACTACTTCTTTTTATGTAAAAAACAAATTCCTTGCTAAATTTTACTATAAAGTTTGCTATTTTTATAAACCTAACCCTAACCCCAACCCTAACCCTAACTTAAATAGAAAACTTTTTGAAACGGGGATGTGAATTTTACAGCCTGTGAATCGAAGTAATTTTCTTTAAATAAAAATAAAAAAAATAAAAAAACAAAAAAAATTAAAAATTAAATACAATGAAAAAATAAAAAAATTAATATGAAAAAAAAAATTGAAAAAATAAAAAAAAACTGATAAAAGAAAAAAAAATTAAAAAAATAAAAAAAAATAAAAAATTAAATTAATAAAAAAAAAAATTGTTAAAAATAAAAGTTTTTAAAAAAAAGTGAATAAAAAAACAGTGGTTGCTTTATTTATTTATTTATTTATTTATTGTTTCCTGCACATATATACAATATAGTGGGAATAAAAATTCTGGCCTTACTATGAGAATAACTGGATATTTAGTTTTATTCCCACTATTGCATATATGTGCTATAGATGCAATCCGTTATTTTTTGCTAGTTAATACTGTATTTATCGGGTACCTGATATATTTCAAATTAAAAAAAATTTTAAGTAGTAAAAATTAATTTTTTATATCATAAAGGATAATTTTTTTGAATATATAGAATATATGCATTGTAAACAATGATTTAGAATTATAATATATGTAGATTTAAAAATTATTTTTATTATATATACACATCGGGTACCTGATATATCCAAACTATACGATATATGTATAATAGGTCACCAATATGTAGTATTTTATATATTTTTCAATTATAGTAATATGGTACCCGATAGATACCCAATATATTGGTTTTTGACCTGTGTTCTTGATCTAAGTAAACTTGTTTAGCAACAAAAAATACATTATTTCGGTATATTTTATTTTATTTTTCTTAAAATTTGTGTCAAAGATGCTTAATTTTGAATTTTTGATGGAAATTTCCAAAATTAAGCATCTTTTTTTCAAATTTTAAGAAAAGTAAAATAAAATATGCCGATTTGATGTATTTTTGGTGCTTAACAAGTTTACTTGGTGCAAGAAGTTATGATCAATTAGTAAAATTTAGAGAATCATAGAAATTTGTATAATTTTATTAAATAAAATTATACAAATTTTTATGATTCTCTAAATTTTACTAATTGATCATAACTTCTTGATATAAGTAAACTTGTTTAGCACCAAAAAATACATCATATCGGTATATTTTATTTTATTTTCCTTAAAATTTGCGTCAAAGATGCTTAATTTTGAATTTTTGATGAAAATTTCCAAAATTAAGCATCTTTTCTTCAAATTTTAAGAAAAGTAAAATAAAATATGCCGATTTGATGTATTTTTTGGTGCTTAACAAGTTTACTTATTTCAAGAAGTTATGATCAATTAGTAAAATTTAGAGAATCATAGAAATTTGTATAATTTTATTAATAAAATTATACAAATTTCTATGATTCTCTAAATTTTACTAATTGATCATAACTTCTTGATCTAAGTAAACTTGTTTAGCACCAAAAAATACATTATTTCATATATTTTATTTTATTTTTTTAAAATTTGCATCAAGAATACTTAATTTTGAATTTTTGATGAAAATTTTCAAAATTAAGCATCTTTTATTCAAATTTTAAGAAAAGTAAAATAAAATATGCTGATTTTTTGGTGCTTAACAAGTTTACTTGGTGCAAGAAGTTATGATCAATTAGTAAAATTTAGAGAATCATAGAAATTTGTATAGTTTTATTAATAAAATTATACAAAATGCTATGATTCTCTAAATTTTACTAACTGATTTATACTTCTTACTCTAAGTAAACTTGATCAATATTAAAAAATACATATATTATTATTCAGATTAAATAGTTTGCAAAATTTGAACTATCCTGACCAAACTTATGAATTGAGTTTGAGTTTAGTATAAAGTTTTAATAATAAAATTTAGAATTTGAGTCTAGTCTGAACCAGACCAAACCCAGACCCAAACCTAGAATTACTAGTTCATATGAACACTAGACTGAACCTGAACTTGTTCATGAACTTATGAACTAAACCTGAACTGAACCTAAACCAGTTCTAAAAGTTCAATACTGAACCTGTATCTGAACATGTTTTAAAAAATGTTCAGGTTCAGGTTCAATACTCTGAACCTGAACTTGACCTAAGTTCAGTTCAGTTTAGGTTCATAGGAACACTATATTCAATTCATTTCAGTAAGGGAATTGAATGGTACTAATTTCATTTCATTTGGATCACTGGATCAAAAGTTATTGGCCAAATACTATTGGTTATTATGTTTTCTTATAAATTAGGGATCGCCAGAAATCACCTGATTAGGGTTTCACTAAGTAGCTAGCCCCCTGCCACTTACCTGATAATTTTTCTAAGCATTTGATTGGTTAAAATTTAATAATATATATATATATATATTAAAAATTGGATAACATTTGATTTACTGGTCTGTTTTGTGTTTGTCTCAGTGAGATGATTCTAACAAGCCCAAAACCATCAAAATCCAATTACAGGATCCCAAGATCATTAAACTTTTGTGTAAATTTAATTAATAATCTATCTAAAATAGGCGAAATATGGCGAGCTTTCATCTAAAATTTTTTTCTTACTAAGTTAACGATACATATCCACTAATTTAAAGTTGTAGAGCTCGTCAAGACACATCTAAGAAGGTTAGATCATCCAAAACAGCCCAGTAGATAGTGAGATATTGTCAAAAAATGATTGGCCGACTATATAAAAATCTATAACGGAAATCACATGAAATCACTATAGAAGAAATGTGGCGTGCTTCTATCTAAAACATTTTTTCATACTAAGTTAACGATATATGGCCACTAATTGAAAGTTGTAGAGCTCGTTGAGACGCATCTAATAGTGGTTAGATTGTTCAAATCAGCCCAGTAGATGGTAAGATATCATTAAAAAATGATCAGCTGACAATGTTTTTATATAGAGATTTTATTTAGTTAGCCAATTGCTTTTTGAAGATATCCAGCTATCCACTAGGCTGATTTGGATGATCTAACCACCATTAGATGTGTCTCGATGAGCTTTACAACTTTTAATTAGTGGACATGTATTGTTAACTTAGTATGAAAAAATGTTTTAGATGAAAGCATGCCATATTTTGCCTGAGTAATTTTGTGTGATTTTTGGCACATAGCCAGCCAATAATTTTTTGATGATATCTCACCATTCACTGGGCCAGTTTGGATGATCTAACCATCATTAGATGCGTCTTGATGTGCTCTACAACTTTCAATTAGTGGTCATATATCGTTAACTTAGTAAAAAAAATTAGATGAAAGCATATCACATTTTGCCTATAGGATAACTCTCTAGTTAACAGGATCAATTAATCTAATTTCATTAAAATAATAAGAAAATCTATAACGAATTTGTGATTCCATGATTAGATTTTAATGATTTTGGGCTCATTAAAATTATCTCTTCAAGGTGGTCATTTTGGCAGTAAAATTATCAAAAACGGACCAGTCTATCAAAGGTTATCAACGATTTTATTTTAACTTCAAATTTTGCTTTACATAGGTTATTTTGATTAAATGATGATATCTTGTGAGCTATCAATCATAATCGCATAATTTTAGTACCATCTGGCTCGTCTCATCGTGACGAATCAAATGGTACCAAAATCATATAATTTGGATCAATAGTTCACAAATATTATTAGAGGTCTTTAGTGCGCCAAATTAGGTACTATGCCAAAATTGGAGGACCGTTAAAGCCGGTGCCTATATGGTTTTTATTATTTAACTAGGCTCTTGAGTTGCTTAAAGGGAGCTCGAAATAAATGAATATATTTTAATGTGTTGATATATTATATATTTAAAGATGAACGAGTTTTTGTACTTATTTATTTATTGCTGATTATCATTTTAAAAGTTAAAACATAATTTTATTGTGTAAAAAAATATATTTTTAGTTCGTTGACTTTGGGTTTAGAATAGTCTGTTTGAAAATAATCTGAGTCTAAAAATTTTTTTTTATCTCTGAAGTTTGTTTTCGTTAATTAAACACATATTAATTTATTTGGATTTTTTTGTAATTTTTGTAAATATTTGCTAGTAAATTATTTTGTAATTAAGTAGATTTTCCAATTTTTTTTGATTATGAGGTACAGATTGACTTTTGGGTGTTAATGTATAACATAGAAATTAGTTGGTTTCAGCTTAATAATGTTATGGGGGTAAGGTTAATAAGTTTAAGGATGATCAATGATTGATCAAATTAAGGTAGGAGATAATTTAGGCATCAAAGTATCTTAGTGGCTCGTAAAAATTATTGTAGTAACTTCAGGTCTTGAGGTTGTTTTAGTAGCTTGGATTTCTCGTTAATAGTTTTTTGTTGGTGGTTTAAATAACGTTATTTATGTAATTAACATGTTTACATTTAAAAAGATATAAAAGGTTATTTAGAGTAATATTTACAATAACGTATTTTTTCTATTTATTTTAAACTTATTAAGAATTATTTTATAAAAAATAAAAGATTTTAATAAATTATTATTGTATATTATATGTGACTTGCAGTTATTAATAGCGTGGAGTTTATTGTTAATCATCTATACTTATATTAAATGTATGGGCAAAAATCTACAATTTTACTATGATTTAATGTTTTTCTATTTGATAGTGAATAGCTCGAGTATTAGTTTTAATGAGTAAGAAGTATTTAAATAACTATTTAACTTTTACATACATAACAATTACTATGGGCCAGTGTGAAAATGTAGATACACCAAAACTAAAAGTCAATTTTGTCTATATATAAAAGTTTATCAATTTTAACTATTTATTTATAATTTTTTTATATCTAATAAAGAAAGCTCTAGGCTTCTTTTTGATATAATTTTTATTATCTTTTATAGTTTGTTTGTTGTGTTATAAATTTTTTAAAAACTTAATTTTTTAAAAAAAAAAGGCAAGAAAAAAGTTGGTTTTAAAAAAAAATTATTTTCGCCATCAAAATGCAACTTTATAAATTTATAATAAGCAAGTGCATTGGCATGTATATGCTAAATATATAGTTAAAATTTTAGCTTAATTGGATCAGTAGTTGTTAATATATAAAATAAAAACTAAATTATATTATAAGGTTGTACAGTAGTTGTACATATTACTTTATATAGTAATTTTATATGTAGTAATAATTATTAAATTTTAAAAATTTGTATTTTAATAACTACTAATTCAATTAAGCTAAAATTTTAACTATATATTTAGTATATATATAACAATACTCTTGTACAATATAAACTTATAAAGTTGTATATTTATAACAAAAATAATATTTTTAAAAGGACCATTTTTGCTTGTTTTTTAAAAAAACATTAAAATTTAAAATAATTGTTACACAATTAAATGTCTATAAAAAGATAATAAAAATTATATCAAAAGATAGCTAAGAACTTGTTTTATTTAATATGAAAAAATTATACAGTGGCCTACCATATTATTGTGGACACTTTTAAAAAATTTATACAGAGCTAAATATATAAGATATTAAGCTAAAAATTAAATTATAAATTCTTTAAATCTATATCTTTTAAATAAAAAAAAGTTTAAAAAATTCTATGCAGTACTTTTTGAGATAATTAATGTTACACAAAATTGTGTAATGTTGTACATGACCGAAATTAGTAATTTTTATAATTAAAAAATACATAAGTTTAAATTTTTAAGCATTTAACCATTATATCCAAATAATTTTTATATTATTAAATCTTTATAATAATACTATTCTAATGATACTAAAATTATTAAATTTTAATTACTAGTTCTTGAGATATTTAAAAAAATTTATATAATATAAATTTATAACTATTTTTAACTTTAACATATATAAAATATAATTTTTTATTAAGTAATCTAATTTTATTTTTAAATAAAGTTATTTAGCATAAAAAGTTATATATATTTTTAAATATTTTAAATTTTTTTAAAAAATATTCATTAAATTACTATATATAGTAATAAAATTACTATTTTTAGTAATTTATTAATTAAATTTAATATTTTAATTATTTTATTTTATACTATTTAATACTATAATAATTTTTTAAAAAATTTATAAAAAGTTAAAATAACATATAATTTTTAATATTAGTAATTTTATTTTAATAAAATATTAATTTTTAATATATAAAAATTGTAATAACAAATTTGTAAAAATTACTAATTTCGGTCTTGTGTAACATTGCACAAATTTGTGTAACTTTAATTATCTTGAAAAGTACTGCATAAAAATTTATAATTTTTTTTTATTTAAAAGATATAGATTTAAAGAAATTATAATTTAATTTTTAGCTTAATATCTTACATATTTAACTCTGTATAAATTTTTAAAAAGTGTCCACAATAATATGGTAGGCCACTGTAAATAGATAATTAAAATTAAAAAACTTTTATATGTAGACAAAATTAAATTTTTAATTTTAGTATATTTATATTTTTGTATTAAACAAATTGAAAAAATAAAAAATTAACAAAAATTTTTTAAAAATAAAATTTTCAATAAAATTTATATTTAAATACTTTCCAGAACCTATATAATAAATGAAGTTATTTAAATGTTTATATTAATTATAAAAAAAAATATTTTTATTATGAATAGATTGGTGTATCTACATTTTTGCACCGGACTATAATAGTTTATTCGAATCGATATTTTTTCAGTAATAATAATTATAAATAGATTATTCGAATAGATACCTTTTTACATAAATTTAAAGTATCTAAATAGTGATTTACAAGAGATAAAATTTGTATTCGATTAATAGAAAACTAAGGGAATTAGTAAATTAAAATTTGAGCAGTGATTGCTGTACAATTCAAAATTGTGACATTTGAAGATTTGAATTTCCCAATTAGTTTACCCTCCCCTGTAGATAGATCTTCTCTTTATTTTTTTAATTTATTTATTAACGTAGTTATTTTAATGTTGAATACAGTTTGTTTGCATAGTTTTGTTCTAATTCAGTACTTCTGTACTTTTCTTGTACAATAATTGTTTTCCATATATAGTTTTTTTCTTTTTTTTTGGATTTTTTTTTATATTATTTTAATTTATTAAAATAAATAAGTTACTGTGAAAATACTTGATCAAAGATCAACCTGTCTTTGCCTTGTATACCCTCCTTTAGGAATTAGATCATGCCAAATTAGTCTAAAAAACTCTTTACGTTTTTATATACTACTCTATACATTACTGTATACTCTTTACTCTATTTAAATTTACTATTTCGAATTCGTAAACCATTACTAGAGTACTGCCCACCCACCTTGCAAACTTACTTTTATTTATACTTTTTTTGATGAAATTTTTGTTACACATTCTTGTAGGTCTCGATTTCAGATTAGCAGATCCGCGCTAATTTTTTTTAAAAAGATCGATTCCTAAATATGGTGGCAGTGTATTTAAAACTTCACTGACACGAATGGCTTATGTCTATTTATGATATAAAAATTACATGTTTTATCTATTTTATCTATATTAACGTTAATCTTTATATTAACTGTATTTAAGCCTCAAATACTGTACTATTTTTATTTGTTAAAAAAAAATAAAGATTAAAATTTTTTTTCTTATTTATTAATACCTTATAATAAAACCTTAACAAGCAATTTAATACAGTATAGTCTTTTTTAAAATTGTATAAGTTAGAAATTTTTGACTGAAATTTAAATATTAGCCAATTGGCCGTTGGCCATTTGCTGAGCAACATGGGTGGCACAAAGTGCCACCCACGATTCATATAGAATACGGATTGAATAATTGAATCAAGATTTGTCCAGATTCAAGTTATATACAGAGTAGTATTCAGATTCTATTTGAATAGCCTTTAATTAAAGAATAGGATCGAGGTACTAGCTTTGTTAACTCTTGTGAATAATTAATACTGCAGTATAAGTGAAGCTACTATAATTTAAACTTAATAAACCTAAGAATAGTTTTTTGTCTTATTATAAATCTTCATCATGACAACTACCGCATCAAACATTTAATATTATATTTTAGAATATAATTATATTATTTTACAGTTTCTATAAAACTCGTGGGTACAGGAAAATAGAAGTCACTGGCTAGTTTAGTATAGATAACTTCGTTTCTATTTTGTATATTTCATTAAATGTTAGTCAAAATCTGTGTAAACTTGATAATAGACATATAATCAACTCTTTTTGTAAAATCTTTTATAACATGTTAACGTGTTAGCACGTTTATGTGTTAAAGGCGCAAATTTCGAATATTCTCGATAGCACGTTAACCTGCTAGGCTTAGTTGTGTTAGCACGTCGTGTAGTAAACAACACGTTAACATGCCAATTAGCATGTTAACGTGTCCTCTAATTAATTCAAATGTATATAAACGAATGAATTTGACTTCAATAAAGGGAGAGAACCCGTTCAATACAATAGAACCCAATACAATGCAATAAATACAAGTATAGAAGTTTCCTTCAATTTTACTTAAAGAAAAATAAAGGAAGTAAGCTAGTGTAGTACTAAAGAGACCTTTATTCGAGTAAATCAGAAACCTATTTCCTAGTAACTATTAGAGTTAAATTGGTAAAACGTATACGCTCTCCCACCTTAATAGTTACAACATGCTTTAAAATGATGCAAATCTGATCACTAGATCACAAGAATTTATGCTGTTAAATTTGTATGTTATACAAAGTTCTTTTTTTTGGATGGACATATTATATAATTTTTTAAAAACAGATTAAAACGAATTAAATAATTAAAGAATAATTTTGGAAAAAAAAGCAAGAAAAGAAATAAATAATAAAGAAAAAAAGACAAATAAATAAAAAAATAATAAAAATATAATTTTAGTTTTATTTGGCTGTATTCTCATATATGGTTATTTCAATTTATGATGAAACAATTCCAGTAAACTATCGAATAAGAGCTTTGAAGTGTTTTTTTTTATTTGATAGTGAATAGTTAGAGTATTGGTTTTAATAACTTAAAAGAAATATTTATATAACTATTTAATTTTTACAAGAATAATGATTACTAATAAATAATTATAAATAGATTATTCGAATTGATGGATTTTTACTTAAATTTTAAGTATCTGATCAGTAATTTATTTCATTCAATGAAGTATAAAATTTGCAATTGATCAATAGAAAATTCGGAAGGATCAGTAAACTTAAGATTAATGATTGTTATATGCATGATTTAAAATGATGCAGATTCGATCACTATATCATGCGAATTTTGCTGTCAAATTTGTATGACATTGGAAGATTCAAATTTTCCGATTAGTTTATCTCATTTGTAAATAGTTCTTTTCTTTATTTAGTATAGATAGCTTTCATTTGTACTTTGTATAATTTATTAAACGTTAATCAGAATCAGCATAAACCTGACAATTGATATCTTGTAAAATCCCGATAACACGTTAATGTGTTAGCACATATGCGTGTTAAGGGGCGCAGATTATTTTCATTTTTAATAGCACGTCAACTATATGCTTAGTTATACTATCACGTAATGTATTAAACAATACGTTAATGTGCCAAACAACACATTAACGTGTTGTATATTAAATTCATATGTTTTAAACGAACGAATTTGATTTCAGTAAAGAGAGAGAATCCAATACGAAAAACCCAATACAATACAATACAAAGGATACAAGTAGAGTGATATTACTTAAAGAAAAATAAAGAGAGTAAGCTAGAGTAGTGTAGAAGAGACCTTTATTCGAATAAATCAGAAACTTATCTCCTGGCGAATTAGTATTTTTTTTGTTATGATAATAACAATTAAAGTGGTATGAGAAGGCATTTTAAAAAAATTTAAAAAAATAATGAAATTTACAACGAATATCAATATTAATAGTGAACATTACGGTCGTATATATATTAATTCAACTCACAACGTATTTATAACAATTACTTCCAAATATACCATATTTTTGCGAAACAACAGGCATGGGTGTTATTCCAAATAATGTTCCGAATTAAGCTCAATTTAGACCAAAATTATTAAATTTACCCCTTCACATTATTTCATGAAAATATAGTATTTATTATTTAATCACAATGTTTAAGAAATTTATTTTCTCGTCTAAATATATTATCTATTAAGGACCAATCGAAGATAAAGTAATAAATAAGTAACACAAACCACGAAAGCCGATGTATAACAATAAGTACAGTAAAGTCATTATTACCGTATTTTAACTAATTAATTAAAAATTTACGCAAAAACTTTATCGTTGGCTTATAAAAATTGTTTTATCTGATCGATAGTAATGATCTATCACATAACTAATCGTGATCACGATCATGATCGTCTTGTTTACCATTTTAAGACTTGCTTCGTTTTTGTATCAATATGTCATTTATAATATATTAACGATAATATTTTATTATAAACGGTAAATTGCTCGTGATCACAATAATAATTGATCGTCAAGCGATAATTATTATCATACCGATCAGTAAATTAAAAATTATTATACTTAACAATCAAAAGCATAATTACGTATTTTATAACATGATCTTCACACTGCATAATCTGCATTACTGATACCATAATAGTCTTTAATCACAAACGCATCAATAAAGTAATTCAGACATATCCAGCCCAACATATTTCATACTCATATGTTCATTCACCTGTTTTTTTCGTCTTGTGCGAAATATACAAACCTCTCAAAACAAAATCAACAGTACACCATCAAACATCAAATAATCTTACGCTTCATTTCTCATTCTAAAACCAACGTTAAAAAGTTTTAAACTAAAAACAAATGCATAAAATCATCACATATACAATTTGCACAGCCCCATCATAATAAAAAGTATAAATACAACCTGTACTCCATAAATTTTTTTGGGGGGGCACATGCGCGGATATATCTATAAGATCGCACCGATCAGATAGCTCAGATACTATATATAAAAATGTTTTATAAAGATCTTTTCCTTTTTATCTTAAAAGAAAATGTGGCAGGTCACGAGTAGGCCACTAAACCAATAATCCAACCGGCACATGATAAATTAGGGTAACGATCAAAAGCAGATCACACAAAAAAGGCAACGATCACTAAAAAAGATTGAAGAGGGTTAATTAATATTAGAGTAAGTGTTAGTTAGAAGTTAGGTTTAGAGTGTATTATAGGTAAAATTGCCTTCCCGACATTTTTTATTAATGCGCCGAGACAGGTTTAGACACTTGTTTTTTGTATTTTGGGTGGTTTTTACTTTTTCTTTGTTTTTGTCTCATCGGGCTGATCTGTGCTAATCAAAATTTACAATTTGATTGGCTGCTAGTCATGTAATGGCACCTGGCTTTACCGGATCCCCAAAATTGAACAATGTTTAAAATAATTGTTAAAATGTGATATAGTATGATTAAGTGATCAGATTCGGGTAATTTATGCTTTATTTGATTTGTCTCAATAAGACAAATCGAATGGTACCAAAATCATCTAATTCTGATCGATATAGCACATGGTATTTCATCATAGAACTTAGATGCGCCGAATTAAATATATCTAATTATTAATTGTTTAATAGAATACAAATCTTTGTCAATCTTAGGATCCTGTGATTAGAATTTAATGATTTTGGACTTGTTAGAATCATCTTACTGAGGCGAACATTTTGGTAGTTAAATCATCAAAAATGGACTAGTGGATCTAAAGTTATTCAATATTAAAAATTATATATATGGGCAGCCGTCAATAGAAATCAAGCAAATCAACATTTGAAAAAAAATTAATTCCTTAACTTTCACAGCTTATATCTCAATAAATTTTAAAGCTATTTTAATGATTTAATATTCAAAAGAAAGCTTAGATTATAAGCTTTCTTTTGAATATTAAATCATTAAGATAGCTTTAAAATTCATTGAGATATGAGCTATGAAAGTTAAGGAATTAATTTTTTTTCAAATGTTGATTTCTATTGACGGCTGCCCATATAATAATATAATAAATATAGGGAATTGCTATTTCCACCCCCCACTTTTGCTAATGCCACCCCCAGCCGGCCTCCGACCCTTCCGACCTAGTCGCGTGTAACGTAGTACAAATCGAGATCACGTGACTTTCGGATTCGTGCATTTTAACAAAAGTTTAGGTTACGCAAAACCTGTGATCACGTGATTTGCATAACCAAAAAAGCCAATCAAAATTTGAACAGAACTTGGTCCAAATTGAACCAATTCGAACCAGAACTTGGTTCAAATTGAACCATTTCAGGTCACTTGAACCAGAAATTGGTTCAAACTGAACCTCTTCGGGTTCATTTAAACCAGAGCTTGGTTCAAATTGAACCACTTTGGGTTCATTTGAAACTAAGTTCTGGTTCAAATTGATCCACTTTGGGTTCATTCGTACCAAATTCAGGGTCAAGTTGAACTACTTCGGGTTCACTTGAACAAGTCTGGTTCAAATTGAACCACTTCGAGTTCATTTGAACCAAGTTCTGGTTCAAATTGAACCACTTCGGGTTTTGAACCAGAACTTGGTTTGAATGAACCCGAAGTGGCTCAATTAGAACCAATTTCTGGTTTAAGTGAATCCGAAGTTGCTCAATTTAACCAGAACTTGGTTCAAATGAACCCGAAGTGGTTCAACAAATGAACACGAAGTGATTCAATTTGAACCAAGCTCTGGTTTAAAATGGAAGTAAGGTACCAGAACTTGGTTCAAATGAACCCGAAGTGGTTCAATTTGAACCAGAACTTGGTTCAAATGAACCCGAAGTGGTTCAATTTGAACCAAGCTCTGGCTTAAATGAACCCGAAGTGGTTCAGTTTGAACCAATTTCTGGTTCAAGTGACCTGAAATTGTTCAATTTGAACCAAGTTCTGGTTCAAATTGGTTCAATTTGGACCAAGTTCTGTTCAAATTTTGATTGGCTTTTTTGGTTACGCACATCACGTGATCACGGGTTTTGCATAACCTAAAATTTTGTTAAAATGCACGAATCCGAAAGTCACGTGATCTCTATTTGTACTACGTTACACGCGACTAGGTCGGAAGGGTCGGAGGCCGGCTGGGGGGTGGCATTAGCAAAAGTGGGGGGTGGAAATAGCAATTCCCTAAATATATATTTATATATATTATATATATGGAAATTTTTATACCCCAAATTTATTATTCGTACCCTCTGCAGATTTAACTTTTTTTTAAACTTTGAGCAAAGATATCTTAATAATGATCAGACCAAATCTAACAACCTTTTCTTTTAAATTCTATAGGTTTGTAGAATTCAAACAAAAAAAGTTTATCGAATTGGCTTAGTAGTTGCAAAAATATCTTTGCTCAAAGGTTGAAAAAATCAAAATATCTATCAAAACAAACTATCAAGATTTTCTTGAGCAAAGATATCTTAGTAACTACTGGGCCAAATTCAAAGAACTTTTTTTTGTTTGAATTGTATGAATTTATATAATTCAAATAAAAAAAATTTATTAAATTTGACTTAATAGTTACTGGGTTATCTTCGCTCAAAGTTTTAAAAAAATTCAAATCATATATCAAAACAAAAGCAGCGCCAAAATTTTTTCTAAACTTTGAGTGAAAATATCTTAGCAACCATCCAACCAAATTCAATGAACTTTTTTTGTTTGAATGTATAAACCTATAGAATTCAAATAAAAAAAAAATTATTAAATTTGACTTAATAGTTACTGGGTTATCTTCACTCAAAGTTTTAAAAAATTTCAAAACGTATATCAAAACAAAAGCTGCGCCAAAATTTTTTCTAAATTTTGAGTAAAAATATCTTAGCAACCATCAAACCAAATTCAATAAACTTTTTTTTATTTAAATTTTATGGATTTATAGAATTTAAATAAAAAAAAAGTTTATTGAATTTGGTTTGATAGTTGCTAAGATATTTTCATTCAAATTTTAGAAAAATTTTTGGCGCAGCTTTTGTTTTGATATACGTTTTGAATTTTTTTAAAACTTTGAGTAAAGATAACCCAGTAACTATTAAGTCAAATTTAATAAATATTTTTTATTTGAATTCTATAAATTTATTCAATTCAAACAAAAAAAGTTCATTGAATTTTACCCAGTAGTTACTAAGATATCTTCATTCAAAGTTGAAAAAAATCTTGCATAGTTTGTTTTGATAGACAGTTTGATTTTTCAAACTTTGGGCAAAGATATCTTTGCAACTACTAAGCCAAATTTGATGAACTTTTTTTTTGTTTGAATTCTACAAACCTATATAATTTAAAAGAAAAAGACTTGTTGGATTTGGCCTAGTCATTATTAAGATATTTCTGCTCAAAGTTTAAAAAAAAGTTAAATCTGCAGGGGTACGAATAATAAATTTGGGGTGTAAAAAATAGCCTCTATATATATTATATTATATATAGGACCTGATAATTTCTCTACCCTCATCTACCTAAAAAATCAGAGGATTAAAGACGCTCCTCTTACTATAAAATTAATAGTTTTTTGTGAATAACTATTGATCCAGTAATTCAAATAAAATGATTTTGGTATTATTAAAATTCGTCTCACTGAGATGAATCGAATGGTACCTAAATTATCCAAATCAGGTCACTGTATCACAATATATTCAAGTTTTTGTAAAATTTTATATATAAACATACGGATTTTGAAATATTTTTTTATATAGTAGAGGGTCCAGCACTACTATGAGGGGGTACATAATATTATTTATAGATGCTTTTTTATATGTAAAATCATACTTTGAACAACTTTACTTAGGCTACCAAAGAAAGGTTACCTTGTAAGAAAAATGAGTTTGCTATGTGCTAAAGTTAAAAATTTTTGGTTTGCAATATAAAACCCTTTTTTTTATCAAGATAACCTGTTTTGGGCCTCTAAGTAAACTTGTTCAGGGGGTATTTCTACTCAATTTAAGATCAAAATACATTTTTTTGGACCTTTTTTGGGTAAAAAATAGGGTTAAAGTTTGAGAAAAAATTTTTTTAAAAAAAATATTCTTTAACTCTATTTTTCATTCAGAAAGGTCCAAAAAACGCATTTTAACTTTAAATCAAGTAAAAATACCTCTGAACAAGTTTACTTAGAGGCCCAAAGCAGGTTATCTTGATAAAAAAAGGGGTTTATATTGCAAACCAAAAATTTTTAACTTTAGCATATAGCAAATCTATTTTTCTTACAAGGTAACCTTCTTTGATCACCTAAGTAAAGTTGTTTAAAGCACAATTTTATATATAATTG
Source organism: Gigaspora rosea (assembly GCA_003550325.1). NCBI lineage: Eukaryota > Fungi > Glomeromycota > Glomeromycetes > Diversisporales > Gigasporaceae > Gigaspora > Gigaspora rosea. Next base: position 50,567 of record QKWP01000954.1, read on the forward strand.
CTAATTTAAAATTAGTAAATTTTTGTTTTTGGTGAAGTTACATTTTGAAAAAGTGCAAAATTGACAAAATTTTAATACAGTTTTTAAGCTCAAATTTTCTTTTGTTCTTGTTATATATGTTCGTAAAATTTAATTTTAGGTTAATTAGTTAAGCTAAGAAGGATCTTTAGCCTAAAGTTTATAGTAAATTCATATGTTTTTATTATAATTCTTATTATAAACTTATTTCAAGACTATTTTAAAGAGACATGTCCTATGACTATTATTAATTGTACAGAAATTTAAAGATTAAATACATAGGAAAATAGGTTAGACGCATTCTTATTATAGATTGAGTGCTTATAGTTTTTTTGGGGTTCAATATTAAAAAATAAATAATAAAATTTGTCCCTAAAACTATCAAAAATTAGTTAAATTTAACAAACTCGGCATAATGTCATATCTATAGATATTAAATTATAAAATTTATAAAAAATCGACTAAACTGATTTTTTAAAAAACTGACTGATTTAGTCAGCTAAGTTAAAAAAATCAGCTAACACGAAATTGACTACAAGATTATTTTAAATTCTAAAAATAGAAAATCTTGTGTAACTATAATGGAAATAGCAAAATACTATAGTGGAAATAGTAATCTCCTATTAATTAATATAGCATATATCGAATATTATCTATGTTAGATATATATTGATTACTATTAGGGTGGTGACATATATTGCATAATATAATTTTACTATACTCTCTACTCTCCTCTATCCTATATAAGAGAAATTTGATTGGCTATTATGAACTTCTATATTTAATGTAAGATTTCAGAAACCTCACCCTCTACTAAAATATTATGTAATATTTGTCATCACCCTTAGGGGCTTCCAGAAATTACATGATTTTTTAGTGAGTGGGTGGAGCCCCGAAAATATCAGGTTATAATTATAATTCTGGTCAAATTTTTATAATTCTGGCCAATTATAAAATTATTAATAACTATTGTTCTACTGAACCAATTTAGATGATTTAACTACCAAAATGTTCGTCTCAATGAGACGATTCTAACAAGCTCAAAATCGTTAAAATCCAATTACAGGGTCCCAAGATCGTTCAACTTTTGTGTAATTTTAATAGTGATTTTTTAGAATTACTAAGTAAATTTCTTTAATATTGAATAACTTTTGATCCACTGGCCCGTTTTGAATGATTTAACTACCAAAATGTTCGTCTCA
>QKWP01000954.1:59911-115963 GCA_003550325.1 Gigaspora rosea
GATTACATAAAAATATAAATAAAAAATCAGGAATGCATTTATTAAACCGTTTACTATAAATGATCATTTGTTTTCAAAGCGGATTAATTTTTATTAAAATTTCTAAATATTGTATAAATAATATTAAATTTAAAAATGGAGCTAAAACTTCTAAAGCAATCGTCGTGAACAGTTTTATCAATCGAAAACAATTTCAAAGTATTTAAAATCTAAATATAAATGTAATTCAAGTAAATTTAAAATAATTTAATTTTTTAATAACGATAAAATTATCAAATATTTCGATTATATTCGAATTAATTAAAATATATCTGAAAATAATTAATTAATATATGTATATATTTTGAATAATTACAAGGATTCAAATGATCACATTCCCAATTTATTTGAAATTATCGTGGGTTAAAATAATAAATTTTGAATGATGTTAACAAAATTTGCAAATTTAATATATTTTAGTATTTGTACAATGTTTCGAAATACTTCGAAACAATTTAAAAATAAAATTCAATTAGATGAGACGAAAGTATAAAAATTTTAATAAATAAAAATTTTTTTATTTACATCTAATAATTCCTTAAATACATTAGCTTGTGTATTGTTAATTGAAAAACTCGATTACATAAAAATATAAATTAAAAATCAGGAATAATTACTTTAGACAAATGTTTTTAAATAGTAAAAAAATATTTTTAATAAATATGCGAAAGCAATTTAATTACATTAGAAATTTTTTGATATTAATTGAAAAATATTTAAATACAGGCGATATTTGTATTCCCTCTCTTCGTTGTCATTTCTATCCATTTCATAAACATCTAAAATATTCTATACTTCACTTATTTCGTCATTTATTTTTTTACCTATAAAACTTTTCAAACATTTCGCATATTTTCGAATTAAACTTCCTATTTTATAAAACATTTAAACTAACCTGAACCTCTCTATCTCTCTCTTTCTATCTCTCTCTCTCTTTATAAATATCGCTTTTTATCCCTCTCACTCTCCATCTTTCTCTCTCTTTACATATCTTTCTCTCTTTATCTCTCTTTTTCTTTATCTATCTCTCTCTCTCTATCTCATTTTCTCGCTCTATCTCTTTTATAAACTAAAATTTAAAGCCTTTCGCATAATTTCGCAAATTTTTAAATATCCCAATTAATTTTTCGTACACTTCGCAAACACAATGTCCGCTAAATCTTCAAAAAAAGCAAGACAATCCAAAAAAATCAACACAAATCGAGCTATCTTTGCCAGAGTTCTTGTTGGCACCCCTGATACCGATGTAATGGAAATTGAAAGATCTGCTGAGCATGTTGAATCGAGAGGATCGCCTAATATTCAAACTAGTTAAAGATATTCTGAAAGTATTTAAATTTATAACATTTTTCTTATTTCATTAATTTACTATTTATAATATTTCTAATTGAATTTTTTATTTAAAATTATTTTAAGAAGTGCCTAGTNTTATAATATTTCTAATTGAATTTTTTATTTAAAATTATTTTAAGAAGTGCCTAGTAATATGTTAGAAGCTATAATGGATAGGCTTAATGAGCTATCCGAAAAAATGAATCAAATCGAAAGCCGCTTATCCGAAATGGATGATAGGTTTTCAGAAAGTTTCGACTTAGCTCACGAAACTAATTTTATAAATATAATTTTTATTTTTATATCTTAATATTTTAATTTATTTAATTTAATTTAAAATAATAAAAAACTTTTTATATATAGCAATCAGCAAAAGAAATTGCAAAGAGGTTGTTTGAATATTCAATATATCCTTCAGAAGATGAATTACTGGAAGCGGCGGAAGATTTTCTTGCAGAAAATCATACTGAATTTTATGACAGTATGACCAATAAAAAGTGGAACACATATTATAAAAAAAATATTGCTCAACCAGTAAATATTTTTAATTTTGTTTCATTTGTCTTTTTTTCATATAATAAAAAACAATTCTAAATATTTTGAATATATTTGAAATATTTCGAATATATTTGAACTATTTAGAATAATTCATTTACTAAATATTTTGAATATATTCGAAATATTTCGAATATATTCAAATTATTTAGAATATTTCATTTACTTAAAATAAATTATATTTTTAGCTTTTAAAACAGCATCGTTCTTTGCAAAGTGCTTTGACAACACGTGTGAAGGATGCAATGTTTTCTGTGTTTGGCGAAAGCCAATTGGATTTAATAAATACGAATGCGACTCCTGCAGATGTTTCTGAGTAGAAAGCTTCTGAAAAAATGAAGGCATGCTATCAGAAGCCAATAGCCTCAGACCCCAGTGATACGTACATGTCCAGGATCCTAAGCAAGGTGTGGCCGGACAAGTTACCGACCAATATTAAAATGGCATACGCAATTGCAGTATGCCAAATAATGTTGAACGAATATTACGAGAAGTTAACAATGTCTGAAGATACTATTAAAAATAGACTTAGAAGAAATTTGGTATGTGTGATTAATATATAATAAATTATTAAAAGCAAAAACAAAATATTTAAATATTTTTTAATATATTCGAAATATTGCGAAATTTTTAAAAATAAAAAAATAGAAAAAAATGAACAAAAAAAGACATTTCTTCCATCTGGTGAAGGAGTATCAACAGAAGACGAAGAAGATAAGGAAGATGAGGTGGTTAAAAAAGAAAGGGGTCAAGGTAAAAAGAGAAGAAAACCGCAACAATCCGAAAGTGTAATTATAAATTTTTTAAATTTTATGTAAACAAAAATTTTACTATGAAAAGTTAATTTAAATAATTTAATATTAAATTATTTAGTCTTCTCAAAGAGGCAAGCATATAAGAAGAACAAAAAGCCCTATAAATATTTCGGATATGGAAACTTCTGAAGCAACTCAAGAAACAACTCAAAAAGAACTACTCGAGGGATACTTGGATACACACGATGAACCACAAGGATCTTCTACTGCCAGTGCTTGACACTTGGCTATACATGATGAACCACAGGAGGGATCTGCTACACACGATGCTTAAGAATCTTAATTTATATATATATAATTTATTTATTTTATTTTTTTTTATTTCTGTTTATTTTTTTATTTATAAATTTATTATATTTTTACATATATTTTATATTATTATTTTTTTTGACTTATAAATAAATATTTAAACTTTAAATAATTTTAAATACTCTGAAATGTTGCGAACTCTTTTGAAGTTTTGTCATATAATTGTAATTTCTGTCTTTTATTTAATATTTTAATACATTTAAAATAATGTTACGATTTGCGAAATATTTTGAATTAAAATATTCTAATTTTTGTTTTATTGATAAATTGAATAATTTTTTAAATACTCTGAACTGTTGCGAATACTTTCGAAATTTTGTTATATAATTTTAATTTCTGTCTTTTCTACTTTGTTTAATATTTTAATACATTTAAAATAATGTTTACGTTTTGCGAAATATTTTGAATTTTTCAGAATAAACTATTCTAATTTGTTTTATTGATAATTGAATCATTTTTTAAATACTCTGAGCTGTTGCGAATACTTTCAAATTTTTGTCATATAATTTAATTTCTGTTTTTTCTACTTTTGTTTAATATCCCAGTTCATTATTTGGTTTCTAAACTCTATAATTTTATTTGCGTTATTTAAATTCTTCATGACTTTTTAATTTTCACAGTTCATATCTCGACAAAATTTGAAGCTATCTTGTGAATCATTAAAATAGCTTTAAAGTTCATCGAGATATGTATAAGCTGATGTATTAAATTCTTCTAGAATATCTTCAAAATATTCTAAAAGTGAACCCTCACCTTAGAAACAAAAATTATGAACATTGTTTTTTAAAATGTCAATCTGTATTCCAAATAAATTATACAATGTAAAATTACTATATTGGTTAAATAAATTTAAATTTTTCTATTGGTCAGATAATGAAAATCAAAACGACGTAATTTACCATATTGGTCAAATAAATTATAAATTCTTCTATTGGTCAGATTTATAAAAATCAATAAAATAATGTTTACGTTTTGCGAAATATTTTGAATTTTTTCAGAATAAACTATTCTAATTTTGTTTTATTGATAAATTGAATCATTCAAGTTATTTAAATATATTCGAAATACTTTCTTTATTTTTCGATATTTTAGTTAATTGTGATAATTAATAGTTTCGAAAACTTTTAAATAATTTTAATTATGTTTAAGATTTTTTAAGATTTTTTATTAAAAAATATATTTGTTTACTAAATATTCATTTGTTTTGTCAAAGCGGGGAATTACATGAACTTGATTTCTAATTGCTTCAATATCAATTACATTAAATAATTCAGTTAATTTAAGCCAAGGACATTCATAATAATATGGATTCCTGTCAGATTTAAAATCATACCACCGAATTAATGCTAGATTATGTGTTAAAGATTCCTTATTATATTCAAGTTTCACTAATAAATATATCTAAAAATTAAATATTAAAAATTTATGTTAATACTGTATTTTAAAAAATTAAAAATTAAAAATTAAACCATGAAAAATACCTGTCCATAACAGATTCCTTGATCTGATATATATTCAAATAGTTCTTCAGAATTCATAGCAACTGCTACATTGCTATGCCAGGCTTTTCCATAAAAATTATCAGTTGCTCTAATTATAGCCCCATTTTCTAAAGTTACTGAGCTATATATTTTAACTATATAATTACCTAAATTAACATTTGCTGAATTAAAATATATAGTTAAATGTTCTAAAAGATTTTCAAGTCCAAAATATATTTTAGAACTTGAATTATAGTCTTTTAATTGTTGGTTAATAAATTCCTGAGCATTATTTAAACTAAAAGTCCAAATTAAATTTGTAAATTTATAAGGGCTTATAGTTTTAAAATTTTTTGATTTGCCTGATAATAATTTCGTTGCAATAGCCTGCCTCTGAATCTATTTAATTTAAAATAATTTAGTAAAGTTTTATAAAAATACTAAATATTATTAAAAAAATTTAAATATTTACCGATTTCATTATTTGAATTTCTATATTTTGTTTATTAGTTAAATGATAAGGCGTTTTAACAAAATCTTTATGAAGACTTTCATAGGTTTCAGTGGAGAACCCATTTAAAGTACCATACTGTCTAATTAAATCAACAGTATGGTATACCCATGAATGTAATTTTGGAAATTTTAATTCTGATGAAGTACTTGTTTGAAAAATATTAATAAACTGTTGAGCCCAATTTATTATTAAATTCTAGAAATAATTATATTAACATTAGTTATTAAAATTAGTTAATTAAAATATTAAAATATCAATAAATAAATTTGAATAAATTCGAAATATTGTGAATTACCTCAAAATCTTTCAAACTTTGGTTATCGAATTCTTCAGATCGACTCATAATATACATATTATTCCAAACTTCATAAAGATTCAACAACTTTTTATTTAATGCTTCACTGATATCTAAGTTATCCAGAACAAATATCATAACTTTCATAAGATTACGATATTCATTAGCTGTAACTCTAGAAAGTGATTGAATTCCATTTTTGAATATTTTAAGTTCCGGAAGTCTAGGAATATTCGCTAATCTTTTATCTACTTTATTAAGTATTGAAGCTCCATATAATTGTTAAAAGATCATATGTAAAAGTAATTTGATAGTTAAATAATCCCAAATCTAAATAATGCATTCTATCAATTACCGTAGCTTCGTAAATATTGATATTTCTAAAATAAAAAATTGATATTAAATTATATATTATATATTACGAATTTTAATCTTTTTTTAAGATATTTTAAAATATTTCGCAATGATTCGAAATATTTAAAATTATTTTAAAAATTGTTAAATTAATATTAAATATTTTGCAACGTTTCAAAATTTTAAAATTAATTTAAAAATCGTTATAGTAAAATTAATATGAATATTCGCAACGTTTCGAAAATTTTAAAATTAATTTAAAAATCGTTATGGTAAAATTAATTTTAAACTTAAAATTATTCAAAATATTTTAAACATATTCGCATATTTAATTAATTAGAATATTAAAATTTACCTAAATTTCCAAAAAATATTTGGTACCGATTCAATGCTTACTGTTTGTCCTTTGTTCTTATTATAATAGTATTGCATGTTTTCATAATTTCTAAGTTCCATATCTTTTTTAATGAGATTTGTATTTGTTAAATTATCTCTTTTTACTAAACAAAAATGGCAAGGATGTTTAGATATTGTTGATTTATATGTTAAGCAAAAAGTTGTAGCTTCTGGCCAATCTGCGATTATTGTTGAAATTTTTGGATAGAACCAAATAAATTTGTTATTAAGTAACAAATTAGTTCCATTCTTTGAAAATGATTGAATTGGCTCCAAAATTATGTCTAAACATTTATGAAATATTTGTCTTTTTATTTCTTTTCCTAAATTAGAAGATTTTATTGTTGGCAAATAACTTAGTAATTGTTTTGCATCCTGTTTATTTCTGTGCCATGTAGGTATATTTCCAAGTGATAAATATATTGAGTGAAGTTGACTTTTACCCAATGAATCACAATTGGTAGCATCAGAATATAAAATAATGGATAAAATTTTTGCACTAGTTGGTAAAGTACTTTGAGTGGTTTTTTACCATTGTCCATTATTTTGCTCTTTATAAATATTTTCTTTACCATTCTTTAGAAAAAAAAATTAATTAATAAAAACAAAATAAATATGTATGTAAAAATAATATTAAAGTTAATATACCTTAGTAGTTTTATATAATTCTTCATATTCAAGTGCAAAATTTGAAATATATCAGGAATTTCTAATATATTTTGAATGCAACTCATTAATAGCATATGATATAAGAAATACTCAGTATTATCATGATCCAATACTTTAGTTTTCATATATGACAAATTAGATTTCATATTATTCATAAATAGTTTTCCTTGTTTAATATTTTTTGGTAATGGAGATTTGGAATGATTTGAATGCTTATTAAAGAATGAGATAATAGCATTTCCAGCTGCATTACTTAGTTTATATTTTGTAACCAAAACCATTAAATCAGCATAAGCTTTGTTAGGAAATTCATCATATTCTTGATTTTCATCGTCAGATGAATTATTTCGCATATCTTCGAAATAATCTGTGCTAACTGAAATATCATCAGATAATTCATGATAATCTTGCGAAGTATTTTCAAATTCATCAAGAATATTAGTAGTAGGATCGACTTCAAAATTTTTTGAATATGTGTTATCCTCTAATTCAAAAGACATATCTGCTAAATTCTCAGACAAATTATCATTATTAGATAAATTCGCAATATTACTCTCTAAATTAGTATTTTGCACAGGATTACTAAAGTTAATATCTTTAAATGAAATTTTTTTAGAGGTTTTAGAGGAAAAGAAATACCCAATATCTAATTGGTCTTCATTAATATCATCTTGAGGCAATTCATCAAAAAGCGAAAACTCGCGAAAACTCTTAGCACTTTTGGCAAACACTGGAACATCACCAACAGTATTAAGACACTTGGATATATGTTTACTCAATCCATTTGGTGTTGAAAAAGTACGTTCGCAGACAGAACACATGAAGCTAGGCATTTTATGAGATTAGGATTAAAATTGATATTTAAAGAGAAATAGTGAAATTTATTTTCTAAGATTATAATAATTTCAATTTGATTTAAAATTTTAAAGATATTTGGAAATAAAATTTTTTACGAAAAAAATAAAGAAGTTTTTAATCATATTTATATCTTTTTGAAAGTATAGAAATTCTGTTTATATTTTAAATTAAACTAAAATATTTAATTTATTATGTTGGCATTTATTAAAAATTATGTTCCATAAAAATATTTCAAAATGATGCGAGATAATTTGAAATAATTAAAATTTATGTATAAGTTCTATAAATATTTAATTTAAAAATTATTCAATTCATTACGATACTTTAATTAATTTCAAAATTATGCGAAAAAATTAAAAATTTATTAAATACATTATTATTTAAATTATTCAATTCGTTATAATAATCTTAAATACTTTGTAATTTCTCAAAAAAATGCGAAATAATTAAAATTTATCAAGTTTCATTTATTTAATTTTCACAGCATATCTGCGAATATATGTGCGATTATTAAATATTTATTAAGAAAATTAATGCGATTAATTAATTCTACATAGTATTAACAGAGAAGTCGTTGGCCACGTTATGGCATATAAAACAATGAGAGAAGAATACCAAGCTTAAGCATAGCCCACTGATCGAATGAACTTAACTAGCACAATTTTGGCATTCTGGAATAAATGATAAAACACTTTGTAATTTCTCAAAATAATTAAAAGTTATCAAATTTCATTTATCTAATTTTCACAGCATATTTGCGAATTTATGTGCAATTATTAAACATTTATTAAATTTTTTTTAAGTAAAATTAATAAAATTAATGCGATTAATTAATTTTACCCTATATAGTATTACTAGAGAAGTTGTTGGTCACGTTATGGCATATGAAACCATAAGAGAAGAATACCAAGATTAAGTGAATTGGGTATCACCTGAGTCACCCGCAGGTGGGGGGTGATGCAGGTTGACTCGCCCTTTTTAAATTCTCATTGATTACTTTATTGATCGAACAATTAAACCCTGTAATTTGTATTATTGTTTTATTTTATCATTAAGTGACTTAACGATCTGAGTTATTTTTTTTAAAACTGTGATCGTGAACACAATTCAAGATCCGATTACTATCATTATCCAAAAATTACCTGATATCATTAAGTAACTTAACGATCAATTCTAATTTTGTATAGCATACCTAACAGGTGACCTGTCAGGTGACCCATCGGGTGACCTGGTGATGCTTTTTTTTAACTGACCCGTTTCACCCGGGTGGCAGGGTAAAGATTTTTTAGACGGGCAATTCACTAAGCACAGCCCACTGATTAAACATTTCGAAATTATCTGCATTAAACTAATATTAGACCACGTAGAAGTTCACTGAACACGCATGTAAAACCATAAAAGTATAAAAGGTATTATTGTCTTGCCAATTTTGAAATACAATTAATTTTTGAAAAACAAAAATCCTTATTAAATTTTGCCATAAATAGTAAACAATGAATATTTTTTACATAATTTAATTAATTTCGAAACATTTCAAAATTATGCGAAGTTATTAGAAATGTATTAAATCAATTATTTTTTAAATTATTCAATTCATTACAATAATCTTTGTTTATTAAAGCTAAAAATTTGAATAAAATAATTGGTGGATGTATTGTTCTCGTAATTGTTCTAATATTTTTTATCTTAAAAACGTAGGAATCTGCATCTAAATTTTATATTGAAAGAACACTACTAAATTATTCTTAATAATATAATCAAAGCTTTTTGAAATATTTAAAAGTTCTTACAAGATTTCACAAGATTTCGCAGGATTTCACAAAATTTTGCCAAGGAACCGGTAGTCAAACTGATCAAGGTGGTCAAACTGATTAAGGTGATCAAACTGATCAAGGTGACAATTAAATCAACTAATGTAGAAATTTAAAATCCAGTTCAAGTAACTTCTGTATAACGGATTAAAGAAAATTTGCACAATTATTAAACATTTATTAAATTTTTTTTAAAAAAATTATTAAACATTTATTAAATTTTTTTAAAAAAATTATTAAACATTTATTAAAATTTTTTAAAAAATTAGTGTGATTTTTACTCTAAATAGTGTTAGTAACGAAGTTATTGGTCACGTAATAGCATGTGAAATCATAAGCCAAGATTAAGCACAGCCTGATATTGTTTTTACATAAATCGACAACTTTCAATTCATTACAATATACTTTAATTAATTTCGAAACATTTCAAAATTATGCGAAATTATTAAAAATGTATTAACAGCCATATATGGAATAATGGCTTGGACACTATGTTTAAATTCCAATTCAATAAAATTTATTCAATTCATTACAATATTTTTTATTAAAGCTAAAAATTCAAATAAAATAATTGGTGGATACGGTATATTGGTTTCCATAATTGTTCTAATATTTTTTATCTAAAGATAGTAAGTTGTTTTATATAAATTTACATCTAACTTTTATATTAAAAGAACACTACTAAATTATTCTTAATAATATAATCATACTTTTTGCAAATATTTAAAGTTTTTACAAGATTTTCGAAAGATTTTGCAGGATTTCACAAAATTTCACAATTTTAAAATTTTATATTTATTTATTATTATACATTATATTTTAAATTAAATACAATATATACAGGGACTAAATAATTTGTAATTTCTCAAAAAAATTCGAAATAATTTAAAATTTGTAATAATGTTTTTCATAGCAAATATATGCGCAATTATTAAATTTTTTTTAAAAAATTATTAAACATTTATTAAATTTTTTTTAAAAAATTAGTGTGATTTTTACTCTACATTGTGTTAGTAGTAAAGTCATTGGTCACGTAATAGCATGTGAAATCATAAGCCAAGATTAAGCACAGCCTGCTAACTTATCACAAGTGATTATCACTATATAATTATAAATTTTTAATAAAGATTTAGAGTTAGGGTCAGATAGAGTCTGGGTTAGAAGGATTTGTTTATATGTAAAATTTAATGCTAAGAGTTTTTACTTATTGCCCAAATACTTGTTATCATAGTAAAATATTTCGCTATTAAAGATTTTTTGGATTTTTTCTTTGCTTCTTTATTACATGAAATTCTACAATCTGATTGGCTGAACATATGAGCGATGATGATCACCTGTGGTAATATTAAATTTTACCATAAAAGTAAACAATGGATCATCAATCAACTTTGTTGTTTTTCAACTTTCAACAACTTGCAACTTCACCGCCAATCTTCGCAACTACCACTAAGCTTTTTTTTTTATTTATTTTATTACAAAAATTTGCACTTTTTTAACTTTAGTTACTTTATTAATTATTTTTTAAATTTTATAAAATACAACCAACTTTTTATTAGTTTTTTTGTTTGACTAATTTTTCTTTAAGTTTTTTTTTATTTTTCAAATTATAACTTATTAGGTAAATAATTCTATATACCGTAATATACTGTACAACTTTTAATTATAGATTTCTTAATTAATATATATGTAGTTGCTGATACTGTGAATCAGCGTGAAAAAAAATCCTCAAAAAATTTCAGAAAAAATCTGGTAAAAGATAAAATTCCGGTAATTAGTTTTTTTAACCGGAACATGTGACCAGAATTAAAAAATATTTCCAGTTTTTTGTATTACCAATAAAAAATTATATTGTATATAGTACCTCTATTGAATGATTATGCCGCAGATCTTGAAACAAACCTCCTTTCTGATATAGATTGGTAGCTGTCAAGGCAATATTACCTTAATAAGCTAAGTATGTGGCTGTGGTAATATCAAACAATTGACTATGCGACAATAAAAATGTTTTCTTTCTGTAAAATGCTAAAATAACGAAATCTATGTGTGTTATAAGAAGTCTAGTCTAAATAAGGATAAACGGCTTAGTTTCAATGGCAGAATAATGATAAAATAATTTTCTACTCTAAATAAAGCAAAACCGCTAATAAAGATTTCCAAACCCAATAAAAATTAAATACTCTTTAAAAGTCTATTTGCTTACCTTTGTAACGATATTTGAATGTCGCTTTAGTTCATGTTAAATTGTATCTGCTCCACCTTTATCTTCGAATTCGAAGTCACATTTCTCTTATTTGTTGGTGTATAAACGATCAAGTATCTTTCTAACAATATAAATATAATAATCTTTTTTCAAAAATTTATCATATTTTATAATGTCGTTGTTACAATATGGTTTTGAACAAAAAAGAGTTAGAAATGATTCACTTAAAAATGATCAAAATTCAGATAATGAAGATAATCCTAACAAAAATATTAAAAAATTCTGTACAAACAATAATAAAATATTCAAACTCAAATGGTTGACCGAATTTTCTTGGTTACATTATAATGAAGACCAGAAAAAATGTTTGTACATTATATATGCAACATAAGAAAAAAAATAAATTTGCTACAAAAGGAGCAACAAATATTTCAAGAAAATCCGCGAATAGAGAACATACAAATACTGAAGATCATAATGATGCAAAAAAATTAAATACTATTAAAGAAGAAATTTGGAATGAATTATATGATGTTGTAGCATTTGGCGTAATGATTGATGAAAGTACAGATATTACTACTACAAAGAATTTAGATATATATATTTCGTATATAACTAAAGAAGGAATCTTAAAAACACGTTTTTTATGTATTGTACCTTTAACTGGTTGTGATGCAGAGAGTATTACTAAGGTTTTGGTTGATATTTTTGAAAAAAAAGATTTTATCTAAACTTGTAGCATTCGCTTCTGATGGTGCTTCTGTTATGCTAGGAAAAAATGAGGGTGTAGCTGCAAAGCTTTCTAGAATATGCACTTATCCTTTAATTGTTAATCACTGCGTTGCTCATAAATTAGCTCTAGCATGTAAAGATGCAAAAAAAGAAATTAGATTTTATGGAAAAGTTGAATATTTAGTTAAAAGAATCTATAATTATTTTAAAAATTCATGTTCGCGCATTCAACAACTACAGGAAATTCAAAATATTTTAGATGATCCAACTTTAAAAATAAAAAAATTATATGAAATACGTTGGCTAGCTTGGTATGAGGCTATTAAAAATATTTGCAATTCAATTCCGGCATTACTTAAACTTTTCAAAGAATCAAAAGATAAAGATGTGCAAGAATTATACAAGCAACTAACATCTTGGAAAATGCTAGCATTTTTATTTTACTTTTATGATATCTTGGAACATGTAATACGATTAAGTAAATTTTTACAAAAAAGAAATTTAAAATTTTCCGATATAGATCCTATGATACAAGCTACAATTTATTCTATTCAAAAGGAGTATATTCTAGTTGATCAAAATTATAGATTTGGACAAAATGTTCAAATATTTATAGATGAAACTAATCCATTTGAAAATTCTTTAATAACATATTTGGACAATGATCTTTCTTTTATTGAAAAAGATTACGATGAATTTATAATGGATGTGTATGATTATTCAACAAATGTTATTACTGAACTTCAGCATAGATTTCCTAATCGGCAATTATTTACTTCTATGAAAATATTAAATCCACGTGAATGGCCAAAAAATCCTCAAGAATTAATATTTTTTGGAGATAATGATCTAGAAATTTATTAAAATATTTTGAGCAGCCAAATTTCTATAATAATAGTCAATTTTCTGCACTTTTTGATATTAAAAAATGTAGAGAAGAATGGGCAGGATTCAAAATAATAACTACTAATAATTTTTCCTCTAATAATATTGAGGTATTACTTCCTTTATTAATTCAAGATTATAATGATGTATTTCCCAATATTATTAAATTAATTCAGATAGCCTATTGTATTTCCTTTTCAAGTGTAGAATGTGAGCGTGGTTTTAGCAAACAAAATAAAATTAAAACAAAGGATAGAAACTTATTACAGTCGCCTCTCTCTAATCCGAACCTCTCTAAACCGAACACTATTAAATTCTCTCTAAACCGAACAAAATTTCCTAGAACATTTGTAAATTTTATTATAAAGTTCGGATAAGCCATATATAACTTTTTGAAAACTGAACTTTTTCAAATTTTTACATAGTAAAAAAAAGCAGTCCCGTCAGTTTGGATTAGAGAGAGTTAACTGTAACTACAGATACACTAGATATGCTAATGCGTATTTCTTTGGAAGGGTTGGAAAGCAAGAATTTTAACTATACACGTGCATATACAATTTGGAATAATCAAAAAAGGCGTACAGGAATTAAGTAATGAAATTATTATTAATAATTAGATGGTAAATTTTATTTTTTGTATATTTAGTTAGCTAAAATAAACTACAATTTTTTTTAAATAAAATTTCTGGTACTTATAAAATATTCTGAAAATCTGATATATCATAACCGAAAAATTTCTGGGATTAAAAAAATTTACCGGTTTTATTAGATATTAACCGGAAAACCCGGGTAAATTAGAATAGATTTTTCACGCTGCTGTGAATAGCAAACTGGCAATTTGCTAGCATATATATTAATTGAATTTAAAAGCCATATATGATTGTAGACAGTGTAAATATAAGTAGTAAAACCTCTGGCAAGCTCTAGCCATACGAATTGATAGATAACTATCTTGCTAAGTTTGCTGGCTTATATTTTTTATAAGTCTTTATTTTCCAGCTCACTATGAGATCATTGATTTTAAATTCTTTATTTTTATTTTATTTTTTATATTTTATTTTTAATTATTTTCTTAGCAATAATTATTAATAAACTTTTAAACATATACACATTTTGAAAGGATGTTCGGGGATAAACTCTTCGGTTCCAAGACCACTAAAGGAAAAGCACGTAGACAAGGTCCAATTGCAGAAAGTGAGCAAGAAATTGTGGAATCTGGAAGTTCAACCATGGAAGCCGCAGGTTCAACTGAACATGCACGAACTTTCGAAGGTTGTTAATTTAATTTAAAATTATATTTTTAATTATTTTTTATTTTTAAATATTTTCATTGATTATAATTTAATTTTAAATAAAGTATCCGAAGCGTCAATCCCTAAGCTTTTAGAGAACCAGGGTGAACTTCTTCACCGTGTTGACAAAATTTTTTCGAAACTCGATCGGCTTGAAGACTGAATGAAAAAACTCGAAGACAATTTTGTTGAGAACAATGACGCAACGAACGAAAAGGCTTTCCTTGAGGTAATTTTTTTAATTTTTTTAATATTTATTTTAATTTTTTATACTTTATTTTAATTTTTTATATTTTATTCTAATAATTTTTTATAATTAGCAAAGTGTCAAAGGAATTGCCAATAAGTTGTTAGACAACTCAATTTATCCAACTGATCCAGAATTTAAGAGAACAGCAGAGAACTACTTTAGGGACCATAATCGTGAATTCATGCGAAGATTGTCGGATAAAGATTGAAAGGCCTATTATGCAAAAAAACTTAATACACCTGTAAAAATTTATTTATTTTTTTTTAAAATATTCGAATTTATTCGAAATATTTAAACATTTTTCGAATAAATTCGAAAAATGTTTAAATATTTTTGAATAAATTCGCAAAATGTTTGCAATTTTCACATATATTCGAAAATATTTAATACGTTATTATTTTCTAATTTTAAAAAATTTTTAGCTTTTGGAAAAAGTTAGGTTGTTGCGAAGCACTTTAACCACTATAATTAAAGATTCTATGTTTTCTATTTTTGGCAATCTTTTAGACCCTATTAACACCAAGGCGAAACCCGATGAAGTTACGAATTGGAAAAGATTGAAGAGGATAAACACCTGTTTCAAACTTCTTTTTGCGCAAGTTCCGAATAGTTCTAATGAAAATGATACTTACATTGTTCGAATTTTAAATAGGATTTTTCTCGTCGGAGAAACATTTGACCAGAAGATGGCATACGCAATAGTGGTATGCCAATCCATTCTTAGCCCAAACTATGAAAAGTTAACGATTTCTGAAGATATCATTAAAGAAGATCTTGAAAGATATCAAGTTATTATTATTATTATTATTATTATTATTATTATTAGTATTATTATTATTTACTAAAAATTTGTTCAATTTTTCAAAATAAAGCGAATGTTAGAAAGACGTGAATCGGTTTCGACATTAATTTCGGAGGATACAGAAGAAAGAAACGAACCAGAAGGAAGAAATGAACCAGAAGAATCAGAAGAATTGGGAGAACAATTAGAAGAATTTGAACGAGTATATTTATACATAGATTATATAGAAATATTATCACATTTTTTTTATAATAATTTTAAACATTTAAAAAATTTATAGGATACGTCTAATTATCTCAAACGACCTTCGCAATCCTCCAAAAAAGTAAGTTTATATTTTAAAATACAAAATTTTTTTTAAATTTTTAAATTGAATTTTTATTTGAAAAATTATTTTTAGGCAAGTAAAAGTAAAAGGCTAAGAAAAGGCGAGTATATTTAAAATTTCTTAAAAATTTGCGATTTTTGCATTGTGTTCAAATTTTAGAAATTTTCGAATATATTTAAAAAGATGAAGAATCTACAACTTCGACAAAAAATATAGATTATAAATCCGAAGAAAAACAAGAAGAACCTGATTATGACGCGTAAAACTTTTTTTTTGGTTTGTTTTTTTTATATACAAATAACGCTACTTTTTTTGTCTTTTTTTATTTTATTTTTTAATAAAAATACTATTATTATTTTCTTTATATTTGTAATTTTTAAATTTTTTAAAAAAATAAAGTTATTAATAAATTATATATGCATTTATTATAATAAAATATGTAATATTGATTAAAAATATATATTTAATTTAAAAATGTAATATATATAATAATAAATAAAAAATATAAATTTTATATTCAATTGCGAATATTTTAAAAAAAATTTGAAATTTTGCGAAATATTGCAAAATATTGCAGATTTAAACGATAATATGCGAAATATTACCTCCTGCGACCCCTGAATGGATAATTAGGTAGAGGTTTGCATTTTTTTTATTTGGCCTATTTCGCAATATTTGCTATATATTTCGAAATATTTTGAAATATATTTTGAAATATTTTGAAATATATTTCGAAATATTTCGAAATATATTTCGAAATATTTCGAAAGAAATGCATGCCGAAATCTTTCGAAAGATTGCGCATATTTCGAAAGATTTCACATCGATCGCAATTCTTTCGAAAGATGTCGGCATGCAATATTTTTCGAAAGATTTCGGGTATTTTTTTGCTGATGACAGTAGATAGTTTAATAGGCTAAAATTTAAGTTATTAGCATTTTTTAAATAAACATATAATTTTTATATTATACCTGATTCAGAAATTTTATTGGTATTACTTATTAGAAGAAATATAATTAGTATATCTTTTATGGTTCTAATAGGGTAGTCTGATTTATATTGAAAAAGTTTTTTAATACAGTTCTGTACAAATTTCTAAAAAAACAATTATTAAAAATTAATGTAGATCTGTAACCCTTCCTGCATATATCGAGAAAGTTTTTTTTAGTACAGCTTTATACAAATTTTTAAAAAAAACAATTATTATAAATTAATGCAGATTTGTGATCCTGCTAGAGATTATTGAAGAAATTTTTTTACAACAATCTTTTGTATATACAAATCTAAATAAATCATTAAATATATACAAATCTGCAAAAATATATATATTTGTAAAAGTATACAAATTTGTGAAATTATAAATACAGTATATACAAATCTGTGTGTTAATTTATCAGTTATAACAACCCTTATAATTAACTAATCAAATTTGATTGTATGAATCATAAAATGATTATATTTGATTGTTAAAAATAAGTATTAAAATAATAATATAAAAAAAAGCAAAAAAAAATCTTTATAAAAAAATTAATTATTTATTATATAAATTTTTAATTTAACTATCTAGCGCTTCGAATGGGTCAGGTCAGATCAGGTTATGGGTCAACCTGAACCCCAACCTGAAAGTTCGGGTCAGGTCGGGTTGAATAACTTTCAGATTAGCACTTCAACCCAACCCAAACCTGACCGATACCTGACCCAATTTGAACTCGATCCAAATTTTGTCAAAGATGATATCAAATTTTGATCTTTCTCTCTCTCTACTAATTTATTTTATATTTTATATATTAAAATTATAATTTTATTTTAAGTTGATTATTTAATTTAATAGCATATTAATATTAATATATAGTAGTTTATTAATATATTTTTTAATATTTTATTAAATTATTAATTTATTTATATAAATATAATATCAATTTATTAAAGGTCACAAATTGGGCCAGCACTTTTCCCAATGATCACTTGTACCAGATTTTTTTATATATAAAAAACAAAATTTGCTGGAGTTGTATGAAGAAGTGATACAAAATAACAGTTTTTATGAAGGTTAAACATAGTTTTATGGGGTGGAAATCAATTAATCAACAATCACTTCACTGATATAATATTTTACCGACAATTATTCACCAACATTTTCATTTTACTGACAGTTTATTTTATCTAAGCTCATTTCACTGACAAAGTAATTCTGGTCATTGTCGTTAGGGTCAGGGTAGAATTGGGTAGAATTAGGCTAAAGTTAGTGTGCTTTTTGAAAAAAAACTTATCGGTGAAATGAACTTCAGTAAAACAAACTGTTGGTAAAATGAACTTGTCAGTAAGTATTTGTTAGTAAAATGTTATATCAGTGAAGTGATTGTCAGTAAAATAATACAAACCCAGTTTTATGGTCTATTGCCTTTTTGTTTTTCTATATATGAGCTGCCGTCAATAGAAATCAGGCAGATCTACATTTGAAAAAAATTAATACCTTAACATTCACAGCTCATATCTCGATGAATTTTAAAGCTATCTTGATGATTTAATATTCAAAAGAAAGCCTAAATCATAAGCATTCTTTTAAATATTAAATTATCATGATAGTTTTAAAATTCATTGAGATATGAGCTGTGAAAGTTAAAATATTAATTTTTTTCAAATGTAGATCTGCCTGATTTTTATTGATGGCAGCCCATATATTTGGTATGCAACCCAAAAGTATTAGTATACAAAATAACTAGCAAAAGGTGGCGCACTTGTATTCAAAATTTGGGAAAAGAAGTCCTTTGTCAACAAAGTTTTATGTATAGAGCTTAATGGAAAACAGCAACTGAGTTTTTACTACATTCCTTGGAAAATCTAAAGGATATGAACTGAACTCCACAACCACATTTGTGCTTTTCTTAGGGTTTTTAGAGAATATTTTTGCTGATTTAAAAGTAGGAAATTTAGCTTACCCTTTATAAATGGTCAGCATTGTTTACAATTCTGAATTGGAAACAGAAGTTACAAGAAATCATGTTCTACTACATGTTGACCAAAGACTGGCTTCGTTTTTAGAGATTTTTCTAGAAAATTCTTGTAGGGTCAACTTTAACCCGAAAATGATGATAAACATAATAAGAACTAAATTTAGAGTAGAGCTAGATTTAAGAGTATTATGTAATTATTAAACAATAGTTTATTTATTTTCAATTTTACTTTCTTTTTTTTGTCTTCTCTATCTTTTCACATTTTTGTTTTGTCTGTTTTGGTTTATGTTTAGGTGTTGTAGGTTTTTTTTTCCTTTTTTTATCTCCTTTTTTTTTTATATACTGTTGTTCTTTGTAATATGAATGTAAATATTTCTTATCCTAGAGGCCAGATAGGGTAGATTAGAAAAAAGTTAGTAATCTTAATAGATTAACAACTTCCAATCAGTGAACTAGAGACGGAACCTCCAGAAAGTTGGAGGCCCTCTAGGGAGATAAATTGTTATTGCAATAATCACGAATAGGTACTTCAGTAATCGGATAAGTCTTTATTATTAAAATTAGAGGATTATTAACAGAAATTTCTATAAGTGTAAAATTACTACATTCAATATATAATAAAGGCAGGATTATTAACAAAAAATATATATATATAAATATAATATGATATAATATTGGTTTTTTATTAATTTAGAACAATAATTTAATTTTATTTATTTTTTAAAAATTAGTTAAATTAAATAATACTTGTAATACTAATATTACAATTATATATAAAATTAATATTTATATTATTATTAAAACAATA
The DNA here is from genome assembly GCA_003550325.1 of Gigaspora rosea. Taxonomy (NCBI): domain Eukaryota; kingdom Fungi; phylum Glomeromycota; class Glomeromycetes; order Diversisporales; family Gigasporaceae; genus Gigaspora; species Gigaspora rosea. Next base: position 79,591 of record QKWP01000954.1, read on the forward strand.
AACAAAAAAATTAATAAAAAATAATAAATTTCTTTTAGTTTAAAGTTAGAGTCTAAGCTATTATTAGAATTAGGGTTCCGCAATTTGATTTGATCTTCAAATATTTGAATCAAATATTTGATCAAATTCAAATTCAAATTTGACTATATTTGATTTGATCAAATTCAAATCTGGCCAAATTTGATTTGATTTGACAAATATTTGATTTGATTTGAAAATTACTATTAAAAATTCAAATTCAAATAAAATTCAAATCCAAATATTTGAATCAAATCAAATTCAAATCATGGTTAATTTGATTTGATCAAATTCAAATTGACCCAATATTTAATTTGATTTAAATTTGAGGAACCCTAATTAGAATTAAAAATTTTTCATTTTATATAATACTAATCTTTTATATTAGGACAAATCTATTTGTTGCTGGTAGTGATAGTCACTGGGTTGCAATTGACCAATCATATTATGGGATCAGATGTAATGTTTATGTAACCTAAAGCGAAGAAAACATTAAAGATTTTCAAAATTCATAATAGTACAAAACTTTACTTATAAAATCACTTTTTGTCTTCTAATTAAAAAAATTATTTGCAAATTTACATCACGTGACTCATTAACCAGGGCGGCAGACCAAGCCATACTAAACAAACAATGTAATACTTGGGCAGCGGAAATCAAAAGACGAATTAATAAACATATCCCCTTTATACACACTTTCCCCAAGACCTACTACAATCTTTCTCTAAAAACTACAAAATTAACTCAGATCTAAAAATGATGAATAAATAGGGGGTGTCAATAGAAACCAGGCAAATCATTTTTAGTAATTTTTTTTTAAACTTTAAATTAAAATATCTTAACAACTATTAAACCAATCTTGATAAAAATTTTTTTATTTTAATTCTATATAACTACATAGAATTAAAATAAAAAAATTTTTATCAAGATTGGTTTAATAGTTGCTAATATAATTTAATCTAAAGTTTAAAAAAAATTTACTTAAAAACAATTTGCCTGGTTTCTATTGATGCCCCCAAATGCCTTCGTAAACTTACTACCATTAACCCCTCTTCACTCACTAATGTAATGACCTGCTTGCAAAAACCACCTGACTCGCTAGCATTGAAATTCAGCTCTTTCTGAAACAGATTTAAATACCTCCCTGCAACACACTATAAAAAACATTAAACACACTATTTGGACAACCTGCAATATTGAGAAAATACAGGAGCAAAGTAAGAAGATCAAATTCTTTGCCAACTGCAGATATAGAGACTTCACAGATAATACTACAAGGATGTTAGATAGCATACTTAAACGGAAGCTAGACCTCGTCAAAACAGACAAAATAATTCTACCCAATAGTGTACTAACAGAAAAACAGAAAATAAAAGACTATGTTCGCAGTCACTTTTACTCTTGGACAAGAGCAAATCCTCCTAGTTCAGACCCAGATCTAGCAAGAGAATGGGAAGATGTCTACCAACCCATTAAATCGATCAACCCTACAATATACCTCCCTCTACTAGAACCAATCCAACTAACTGAATAACAGAAACTATAAACAATGCTCACCGAAAGAAGGCCACTGGGCCCTCGGCCATAGCTAACAAGACACTGCAATATCTCCTAACCTCAGCACTAAACTGGCTCATGATCATATTTAACAATTGCTTACAACTAAAACAGGTTCTGGACCAGTGGCTCCATGCCAACATCTAGCCCATACCAAAAAAACCAAATTACAACTATGACCTTACTACAACCAGACCAATCACTCTCATTGACCACGTTCAAAAATTCTTTACAAAAATCCTAACAACTAGAATGACAAGAATTATCGCCAAACATGAGATACCTTCCTCACAAAACTTTGCTGCCTTTTCCTTCCAATCCACCATACAACCCGTCATGCAACTAGGCCAAATGATTGAAAACGTGCTAACTATAACAAAAAATTTGGATCTTGTCCCAAGACATGTCAAAAGCCTTCGACACAGTCCATACACAAACACTCAAAAAGGCGCACTGTCGAGAATTAAAATTCTGACACTTATTATAGAATTATTAACACACCTCCTCTCTAACCGTACCAACCAAGTAATCACAGATCACGGCTTCACAGAACTTTACAAGATGATAGATGGTATTGATCAGGGTGAAACATTCTCATAGCTGCTATGAAAAATTTATTATGACCCCTTATTTCAACTATTAAAAATCGTTTCACAGGATATAAGTGCACCATCCCTTACTTCTCACCCAAGACCATTAATATCTCCGTCATGGCCTATGGATGACTCTCTATGGTCGCTCTGAATAAAGCAGAACTAACTCAGATCCTGAACACTGTGACAAGCTTTTACCAGTTCAACATTATCAAAGTTAACCCTAACAAATCCTCATTATTAACCAATTCTTCGACCGCTGATCATAATATCACTTTTGATAACGCATTCCTTACTACTCTACCACGTCATACTCCATTAAAATACCTTGGAACTTGGTTCTCCATTAGCAATTCTCACAACAATACTCAAAAACTAATCATATCAGAAATTACAAATAGTCTAAAAAAACTCCATTTTGCCAAAATAACTGAAAAACAAGCCATTTATATTGTCAGTCATGTTATCATCCCCTATTCAAGTACAGGCTCTACCAGTATTTAAAATTTGATATTCTCATGTTCTCATGAGAACATTAAATTTTTTTTAAGAACATTAATATTTAAAATTATGTTCTCTTATTTGAGAACATTTTGTACTAATAAAATGTTCTCAAAATATTATTAGTATTAGTTTTTTTTTTACATATTTGAAGAAAAGATTTATAGTTGCAAAAAGTTAAATAAGTATATTACATGATCAATTCAACTAATTTAAGTGTTCTAAGTACTATTAAAATTAGAAAGCCTTTGTCTACAACTTTACTTAAAAGTTCAAGATAGGTTTATACAATAAAAATATATGCATATTTAAAAATAAAATTCTATATAATGAGAACATTAAAAATTTTTTGAGAACAGAATATAATTTTGAATTTGAATTTTAAACACAGGGCTCTACTCTTTTTACCTTAGTCCTAACCAACTAAAATCATTAAAACGAACTATAATAACAACAATCCAAAAGAATTCCTAACTCCTTTTTATTTTGTCCTAGAATCTATACTCTTACAGATATTGAACAAGCACAGCACCAATCCTTGACTATTGAAGGGACTAAACCAACTAGACTTCGATTGCTCTATTCTAAAATTATGCCTATAACAAGTTCAAGATACTGTAGCAACTAATACTTCTATTCTGGTTAACCCCCTATACTCCCAACCAAACAACTCTCCACTTATACAGTACAATTCATACTGGTAATGCATACATTAAACATTAATTTTACTAGGCCACTACAAGACTGGCCTATTGTCAACAGACCCCTAGGCACCCCAATCAACTCAATTATCACTCTACATTCAGAAAAAGCACGTTTTAAAAAGAAATTAAGCAAACATAACATAACCTGTACGAACAATTCTTAGATCTCACTAACTGTTAGTTAGTGAGTTGGAAAGAATTCCATCACAACATAAAAAGAATTTCTCGAGGTAGAACACAAAAATAGTTTCACCTTATACAAGAACTGATCACTTCACCGCCTCGCCCAGCTTCACTCTCTTTCAACCTAACCCATATATAATACCCCCTTGGATACTAAAAAAGGCTGAATAATTATCCGTCTTAGAGAAATTGGAAAAATACACAACCCTTCTGTACACAAACTAAAAACTTAACACTTCATTCGCTCCTGAATAACGAATTAGAAATAATACCCTGCCCTGGCTGCCATCTCAAAAACAATAAAACAACTTATTGTTACTTCCCTATTGATAAAGACAAGATATTCAACCTCCAGGCAGACTCAAAATATAATATACACACCAACTTAACGGACATCAATATAGCATTAAATATGACCAAACCGATCTTGTAAAAGAGACATAACATTCCTTCCATCCCAAAACTACTATCACTATTTGAAAAACCACTGACTGAAAAATGGCATGAATTATTGACCATTAACTCTTTAAAGAAAACAATCTCACTTCTGTTTATCATCGCAAAAACAAACACTTCATCTACGAACATAACAACAGCAACATGCTTAACAATGACTAATCAACACATACTAAGCTGTTTCAATCAATATTGGCCCTCTAAACTCAATTCCCTCCTAACTATTCTAACCTTTATCTTAACTACCCTAAAACGCTCTACCAGTCTGAACATAACTACAAATCACAAGCCATTTCAAAAACTAATAGAAAACCTAGCGATAATGCCACTCTATGAAAATTTAAAACTGGACAAAGAACCTTTCCCACTCATACAACGGATCTTATATAGATTAATAATCGACAGAAAAATAACTATCTCAAATGATGCTGATTTAAAACAAGGAAATCAACATAGCACACGCCCCTCTCCCATTCCTTTAGACATTGCTCCCCAAAAGTACTTGAACAATAAGTTCACTCCCTATTATTGCGAAATCCCGTTCTTCACCAAACCAATAATTTGATAAAAGAAATACACAAAATAATCAACAACCTAAAATGGCACAATCAACAAAGGATTTCACTTTGGAGTGACAGACTAAAAAATACTAATTGGGACCTTACCTTACAATACCTGGCATATAACGATACGCCTAAAGCATTATATACTAACTCTAAAAATTTGAAATTAAAAAACTTTAATGTCAAGATGCTAGCTGATGAAATAACTACACACCTTCTTCTCCATTTCAGAAACCCGAAAAAAACCCTAACTATCTTTGTCCCAGATGCCACTCTGCACTGGAGGACACTATACACTGGCTCACATGTATAGCAAACCCCTTCAATTTTCAGATGGAACTGAAAAGAATTCTAGCAAAAACAACAGAGAAACATGAATTGATTTTTGACAAACTGGATATATTCTTCTAATCATTCATCAACTTATATATTACAAAAAGCACACTGATTGGAATAATTACTACACATACGCTAATCCCCATGCAACCTGACAAACAAAAACTTAAATATACGGCGCTTCTCCATCACAATATTGCAGAATTCTTATATACTGAACTGTGGATATCCTCAAGATGCTCACTCCACTCACAAGGCCTACATATACTAGTACAAATACTTGCCCCTACTTTATCACCTACACCTCCTTTAACTTACTCCTTCACAGTTCAGAAATTAATTAAACACATTGCCACTAACTCCACTTTTTTTCATAAATTGTCGAAAACCAGAGGTCTATGACTATTCTAGTAAAAAATTAGATCGGGAGTAAACCTCAGCTCTTATCTCTACTTCCTTATAGATTAGTTTTTCTTCTTATATGTATCAATATGTATAAATGAACAAATCTTAATAAAGAACTAGAGGATAGACCTCTCTTTAAAAAAAAATTTTACTATATAATATCCTTAATTCAACTCTAACTTAATACTAACCCTAACCCTAATAACAATTAACTTAGCATTTGTTTTGATTCTATAATACAATCTGGTTGGTCATTTGTAATCTGGTGACTGTCATTGTCAGCAACAACTAGATTTTTTTTTTTGGCTTTGACAGTCTCGTCAGTGCTTTATTTTATATAATACAATTATAATACTTAATACAAATATTACAAATTTACTATACTACAAATAAAAAGCCCGGCATCATCTGGTTGCTTTGGGAGTACCTAGATGTGACCTGTCGCACAGGCTTACAGGTAAGCCAGGTTTCTGTGCTAGCTCTGTCAAGAACCAAACCATATGGCTTGAAACCACTTTTAATATACTCCTCTATTGCCTTTGTCCAAAGAGAGTCAACTTCTTTTCTTCTTGATGCTTTAGTATTTCCTTCTCCAGTAACACTTCGCTTTGGAACACTTAACGCTGTAGCATTCTTTTGTCTTTGCCTGAAAGACCAGACCTTTTCATGCTTCTTGTGATTCCTGTTCTTTTCTCCCATTCCGCAACTCTTGTACACCTTTCTCTCCAAATAGAGTCATGAAAGCCATTACGTATTGAAAAAAGAAAAATCTTAATACAGGATCTAAGATTCCTTTGTCTGATTCTTCTAATTTCCAGCTCTTTAAAGTTACTTTCTGGAAGCAGCCCCTTGGCTAGATGCACCCTAAGGAAAGCTTTCTCATTATCACTTAGCTTCACACCCAAAAGAATCTCCTTGAAGTTCCTTAAAGGCACTAGAATTCTTTCTTCCACTGTAAGTTCTTTCCAAGCAAACTCTGAGGCTACTGTTTCAATATTCTGTCATGTTGCTCCTAGGCTCTTGCAAGCTGCAAGGTGTTCTAGAGTTTCTGGTGCATTTTTACTGCACAGCTTAGCTTACAACTGGTATCCTTGTATATTTCAGGTCTTCGTCTTTCTAACTTCTGAAATAATGGCAGCTTATTACACAAAACTTTCAACCAAAAAGCTAAACATTTACTCTTTGCCATTGAGTTACATTTTACTTTTAACAGTTCCTTTAGATGTGACCAAAATAATTGCTAGTGAAATAGCTCCTTACTATCTTCTTCTCGCTCTAGACTTTTGTAAGTACCGGAGGCCTTTCATTCCGCACTGATTTGGGTATTTTGTACTTTTTTAATAAAAGATCTTACTCTTGTTTCCACTACTTAATTTTTCCAACTAAGGCTGCATGTTAACCAGTCATTCGTTTCTGGTATGATATCTACCATCTGGCTCCCTTCTTCGCAAGAAAGTCCATTCTGTCATTTCAAAAATTGTTGTTATGGCTTTTAACTTTAATAAGCTCTAATTTAATCTGCTTCACATGTATTAGGTCCTGAGTCTTCATCTGTACATCATAGTTCTTAACTTTACACTATCTCGAGATCGCAACTAGGTATCTTTTTCCACCTCTTATACATTCAATTGCAATAGCACTATCTGTATGAATTAAGACTAAACTATTAATAGAGACCGTTAACAAAACTAGCCAAATAGCTACTAATTCTGGCTTCGAAGATGAAGGCCAGTTTTTTAGCTTGGCATAACCCTCTAAAACAGCTTTTGATTCTTCACTATCTGTCTGTAACTATTCTGCACCCATAACTAAGATACTCTCCTCTTTAAATAGAGAACTATCTATATAAAAATAAATTTACCCTTTTTTTAATCTAGATTGAATCTAATTTGTTCATTTAACAAACACCTTAGAGCCAGTTCAAATCTCTGTTTATTCAAATCTCTAGTTCTCATTGTTCTATTAGTTTTAATTGCACCAATTCTTCACCTGCTTTCGAGTCAAGTTCCTTTTTAATTTCATCCCTTTTCTCTATAAAATCTTCAAAAACAGGGACTGTTCTTTTGTTTGATTTAAGTGTCGGTCTCAGAAGCTTGGTAATGATGTCTTTCTTACACACCTATTTTGTACACTTGAGCTTCTTGTTGCCTTGTTCATCTTGGCACATACATTTCAAAAGTAACATTTCATTATTTTCTGAATTTATACTATGGCCCTTATGCTCTGCGAGAACTCTTTTCTCTCCTTTTCTGATAACTCTATGCACTTCATCTGGATTCTCCTTGTCTTGAAGCTATATCCACTCTTTGCGTCTGTTATCATTTAAAAATTGAGTTCTGATTTATGGCAAGCCTTGGAATTTTCTGAGAGCGAACTGTAAACTCTCTCTTTAATACTTTTGCCCTGTGGTCTTGAAGAACTTCCCTCTCAACTACATTGAACCATTTCGCTTTTCTTCCTTTTCTACTAGAACCCCATGCCAACATAAGTTGCTGCTATGATATTAGGCTTTTCCCATTCTTAGTAATGAGTTGATTAAGATAAAAGATGTTGTGTTTTTTGAGCTCTTTAGTTAGACCCAATGCGTCTGACTTTTTTAACAGATCTCTAATTGTGATACCTGACCCTGCAAGGTTCCACTTTTCATTATTAAAATGAAAGTTTAGCCCTAGCTCCTTTGTTTACAAATTACTTTTCCATGACCTATACAGATCTTGCATGATAGTATTATCTTCTATTTCTTTTGTTAGACCGGTGTTGAGTTACCCTTGTTTAATTCTAATTCTTGCAAGACCAGTCAAGGGTCTTCTTGGTTCACTTGCTTATATAATGCTACAATTTGCCTAGCTGCCAACTTATGGTTGAGACGTCAATAATTACTGAGGTTCTTGTGTATGATAACAAAGTTATCTATGGACCTTTTAACCCCAATTTTGTGTTTAACGAGCTTTAGAAAAGGCTGTTGTATCTTTTTCAGGTTCTTCTGTGATAGTCTGGAGACCTGGAGCATGTATATTAGCTTCGGTAAAAGGAACATATTATTAATGTAAGCAGATTGGCTAGGCGTGATATACTTTTTATAAAGAGCCAATATAGCCTGCTGTACTATTCCTGTTTCCTTTATATTGTTTCCTAACTATACCCTAACATTTTTATGAGAAATTGATTATCTTCGGGTCTAACAATATCCTTATTAACTTGGATATACTTCTCCTTCTTACTTAAATTAGAATTCCATACTAGTAGCTTGGATTTACTTCCATTGATCTCAATATTATTAATTTAATAAAATTTTTTTGCAATATGTAGAATTTGAACCATTTTCTCTTTATTTTTAGTGATCCGAGAGGTGTCATCTGCAAAAACAATAACTGTTTGCCTATGCGTGTATTTGTAGTATTGTTCCTGGATAAATCTGTTGGCTCCTGAACCTCTACTGTATAACCCAGATTTTTTTCCTTTTGAACCCTTACCAGAAGAGGGTCGTAGAAGATGCGCCACGCTAGGGAAGAGATTATCCCCCCTTGATCTAATCCACCTTCAACTGTAATTGCTTTAGAAAGACCCACACCTGTTATAACGGGTTGCAATCAAATCGCCAACAATCACTTCACAGATATCAACCTACACCGACAATCATTTTACCGACAAGCTTTTTTTACCGACACAAATTCGCCGACACTTGATTTACTGACAGGTTCCTTTTCATCGACAAGTTGATTTTACCGACACACACTTTACTGACAGTTACATTTACCGACAAAATCAACTTACCGACAAGCTCATTTTACCGAAAATAGAATATACCACCAAGCTTATTCTACCGACAATACAATTCGTCGACAATACAATTTGCTGACAATACAATTGCTGACAATACAACTCGTTGACATATGAGACCACAGCAATGTAATAAACTACTAAGAATAATTACGTATTATGCAATTTATTAATAATGACAATAAAAATTGCACATTTTATTAATGACGATAATAATAATTATCCGGCAGCTTATTATAATTCGTCTGCTCAATAAATTTATTATTCGGCAGAAACTACATAGTTGCCGAATAATAAAATTGTTATTGGGCAGAATATCGTCATAAGTTACCGGATAAATACGTTATCAGTAATGCAGATGCTATATAACTTAATTATTTGGTCAAATAATTTAAAATCAGCCTAAGAAGTTGAATTCCTTCAGAATTCAATTTCTTAGTCTGATTTTAAATCTTTGATCAAATAAACCAGTTATCAGGCAGTGCCTGCCTGATAACTATTAATTATTGTCATGGCCGATGCTGAAGTTATGACCTATTTTGATCTAAAATTTTAAAATTTTCTTTGAATGTTTTTTTTCGTCTTTGTCTTATAGGGTTAGGGTAGGGTTTGGGCATAGATTTCATATTTATAGAGTATATGTGGATTTTAGCAGGGCTTATAGTTTCAAATCGAGACCCTATAACTTCAGCATCGACTGTGATATTTAAGGCATCTGGCAAATTGTTTGTCGGTGAATTGTTTGTTGGTGAATTGTATTGTCGTTAGAATAATCTTGTCGGTAAATTCTATTTTCGGTAAAATGAGCTTGTCAGTAAAATTAACTGTTGGTGAAGTGTGTGTCGGTAAAATCAACGTGTCAGTGAAAACATACTTGTTGGCAAATCAAGTGTCGGCAAGTTATTTTTTGGTAAAAAAAGCTTGTCGGTAAAATGGTTGTCAGTATAGTGTTATGTCTGTGAAGAGATTGTCAGTAAAATAATACGAATCCGTTATAACTCTAAACTTCCTGCTTTCAAACAGATTTATAATGAACTGAATTGTTCTTTTTTGGGATCTTAATTCTTTGGAGGGCTAACTCTAACATTTTGTGTAATACTGAATCAAATGCTTTCCGCATATCCTGCAACAGGACTCAAATCTCCTTCGACTTCTCCTTGGCCTCTTCTAATATTGTGTTCATAAGCTATATTATTGGGTACTCCGTCGATGATTCTGAAAGTGCTGCGAAATTTGCTTCTTTAAGAATAAACCTTTCGACCAAAATCATTGAAAGCCTCTTTGTGATCACTTTAGTAACACACTTTCTGAACGATTCTAATAGTGCTATTGGCCTGATATTGTTAAGACAGTGCCCCCAGTTCTCATTCTTCAGAATGGGGTACAGTTGGGCCAGATTCTATTTGACTGGGATTTTTGACTCCATTATACACCTGTTAGCAAAAATTCTAAAAATATTCTGGACCCTGCTATTAGCATTCTTAATTAACGTATAACTAATTTTTGAGGCCCCAGGAGCTGAGTTCATTTTAACTTCTTTCAAAGTATCTTCTCACTCTTCCTCAGATATATTGAGTTCTATGCTTGAGTACCAACTGTCTTTAATTGATTCAATTGGTCTATAAATCTCAGCTCATTCCTTGGTTATCTTATCCTTTCTGATTTCCCTCCTTTTGAACTAATTTAGAAAATGCTTGTTTGCTTCCTCCAATACTTCACTTGCAACTAGATTTTTTATTATACTATATTTGTATAATTTTATTAATTAATATAATTACAATATTAGTACTAAAACTATTAAAAAATTTTATTATATTTTAATTTAATAATTTACTTATTTAAATTATTATTCAATATAACTAATATTAATATTTAGTTAACAGTTCTATTATTTAAATAACTAGTTTTAATATTAGAGTTAGAGTAAGGACTATATTAAAGTTAGAATATGTTATTATATGTAAAACTTGATATTAAAAATTTAATTTAAAAGTCTAAAGCTAATTTTATCTCTTAATGTATAGGGTAGGTGCAGGCAAATTTGCCTGCAAAAAGTTATATAATATTTTTAAAAATTTTTTTTAATAAAATTTTATTTAACTTTTAATATAGTATTCTTTTAGATTTATATTTTGTTTTTAAATGATAAATTATGATAAATAACTAGATTTTATATAAATTTATACAAAGTTAAAATTAATCTATTTTTATAAAATCAATGAAAATAATCAAAGTTTTAAATTTAAAAAAATTTTTTAAATATATTTGATCCTCTAAATTATTTTTAAAACTTTTGTATTAAGTATTACTAAAAATAAAAAAACTAATATTTTTCAAAAAAATTTGTTTAAAATTGGTTTAAAAGTATTATGTTTAAATATTTAACATTGAATAACTTTTGACCTACTGATCCATTTTGAATAATTTAACTACCAAAATGATCGTCTCATTGAGACGATTCTAACAAATCTAAAATCATCAAAATTCGATCACAAAATCCTAAGATTAATAAAGATTTATAACATAAATAAATCATTATCGATCTTTGGATCCTGTAATTGGATTTTAGTAATTTTAGATTCATTAGAATCGTCTCATTTAGACAATTATTTTGGTAGTTAAATAATCCAAAACAGATCAGTGGATCAAAAGTTATTCACAGTTAAAAATTTTAATATTTTTTGATATAATGTTATATATAGGCGAACATATAATCTTTACACAGGTCGAATGAAACTACATCAGGTAATAATCGAGTTCCTGATAGGTCACCTATTTTTAACTCATATTAATATGCATGTTTACCAGTAAATAAAACCTAAAATTATCCAATTCGTCTCTGATTGTAAACAGATCTTTAAAGCAAATACGAGACTTTTCAGTAATTTTTAAGATAACTTACAAAGCCCTATTGGTTACCAATTTGTATTTTAAATAAATCCGATTGATGTATTATTTTTCTCTATGTAACAAGAAAACTGGAGACATTTTGGTAATCTTGATGATTACTTTCATAGTTCTATTGGTTTCCTGATTTGTTTTAGCTCAAACTGGTTGCTATATTATTTTTATCAATATTGCATGAAAACTGGATGCATATACGAGACTTTTCTGTAATCTTTAAAATTTCTTCCATAGAATTATCGGTTACCCGATTTGTATTTTAAATAAATCAGATTGATGTATTATTTTTCTCTATGTAACAAGAAAACAGTGAGCAAATACGAGACTTTTTAGTAATATTTAAGATTCCTTCCATAGAATTATCGGTTACCCGATTTGTATTTTAAATAAATCCGATTGATGTATTATTTTTCTCTATGTAACAATAAAACCGGATACGCTTCAGGTTTTTTTAATAAGCATATTAGCATGTACGGTAGGACTATTTGATAGTTTATTATTTATTTATTTATTTATACGTATTCAATTGAAATCAATTATTACAGTGATAATACATTGTTTACTATATTCTATAGTTATAATGCATATTGTTTTTGCTAATATAAAAGCTTGATGCATGTCAAAAGCTATAATTGAAATTTTTAAAAATTAAATGTTTGCTTGAACGAACTATTGAGTTCATTATGAAAAATTCCTGCTTTATGAAGAAACGCCAACCCTATATAAAAAAAAAATTAATAAAATAAATAAAATAACAATGAAAAGATTCAAATTTTATTATTTATCTGAAATTATTCACCTGAACTGCCCTTGGAATTATTTTGGGCTTTGTTAGTTTCTCGCGCTGCCTCAGAATTATCATTGCGATCGTCATGTAATTCATCATAATTTTCATCGTTAGTATAACCAGAAATACTAGTTCTTCCATTTCCGTTATTGTTACTTCCACTATTACTTCTACCATTACCAGTACTTCCACCATTACTTCCACCTCCATTATTGTTATTACTACCGCTTGGTTCTTCTTCTTCTTCCGAATGGTAAGTAGCAAAAATAGTCTACTCGGGTGCATCGATTGGAGGTTTCGTTTTATCAGCCCAATTTCTGTCACTGTATCACTGCTTCCTTGAACATTTTACATGAGAAGTCTTTTCACCCATTTTATCGGCCAGTCGCAGAATCTTTCTAATCTATTATCAAATAAAATAAATAAGGAAAATAGTGCCCGAAGCATCCCATAAAAAAAAAGGAACAACAAAATGTTACTTACTCTTTGTGATCTCCACAGTTTATCGTAGACATGTATTACATAATTATGGTCTTGTCTTTGGGTCATATTTTTAGGCATTTTTCTGACAATGTTCGTTCTATATCTTTTTCAGAATCTTCGTTAGAATGGAAATCCCCATCATTAATTATTTCTTCTAGATCGGCTTTAAAATCGTCAAAATTCATCTTAGGAGTAAGTTCTGTAAGGTTTCTATCGTTGGTATTAATCAAATGATTAATACCACAAACTCGCCTTTTTTTTCTATAAATAATAAAATTTAACTATAATTAATATCGGCACCCCGGTACTCCTATAAAATAATTTATACTTACTTCAGATTGTCGACCGTTTATTCCTTTTTCTTTTTTTATCGAGCTTCGCTCTTACTTCATCTTGCTCTATTTGCCATTTTTCACGTCGGTGATGGTGAAGGCTTTGGAGGACGTACTTAAGTTCTGTAAGTTTATATCTAAACTGACCCTCTAGCGCCTTACCAATCGCTAACATAGTATTTTTTTTGTACATACCGAGAAATATCCGATCATGTTTTGGTTGGGTCAAGTTGAAGAGAATCATCTAGGCCATTTAAGATTTGAATTACTTCATCCTATAGTATTAATAAAATAATTAATAATGATAATTAATAAAAATAATTAGTAACGATAACAATAATTAATAAAAATAATTAATAACAATAATTAATAGATAAGGTAATATTTAATAATAAAATATTTATATACATGAAAGAGCTTATACTGATCTGCAGTCATCTCTTCTAGATATTCGCGAGATTTTTTTGTGTATCTGGAAGGAGGTTCCAGAGTAACTGACGGAATCCTTAGATCATTTGCAGGAATGTTACGATCTTCTCTTTGCTTGCCCTTTTTATTACTAGGGTTGACTGAAGAGGTAGCAATAGCAGAATTAGTATTATCACAAGGAGCAATATTAGTTCATTAGCATCACAAGGAGCGACAGTAGTTTCATTATCATCAAGGTTACAAGACCGATATTATCCATTGGACAGGAAAGCCCAGTTGTCCCCATTACACTGGTTGTTTCAGTATCATCGACATCAACATATTCTGATGGATCATTAGATGTAGTTGCTTTATCAGATTTTAATTTGTTTACTTCGTTAATTAAGCTTTCTACAGTGCTCTTTAAGAAAGAGATTTCTATTAATATATAAATTTTTTGTTAGTTATATCAGTAATTCAATTGTTCTATTAAAAAAAGAATTTATTTAAGATTAACCTCCAGTGAATTTTACCGCTTATGTAATCAAATTCGTAATACATGTTACACAATCATGCTTTATTATATACCGGTATACAACTGCAAATTTTCCCATGTTAATGTTTGACAGAGAAGCGAGAGCTGACCTCTTTGAATCTTAGTAGTAAACAATTTGGATCAAAGGTAGGAAGTACATTGTTAATACGTTTTGCAGAAACACCAACTGAAATTTTTAAAACTTGGTTTAAAAGGTATTAGCAAGACTTCTTTGGGAGCCTACCTTGAATTAAATGCCCTAGTAAGTTATTTTATAAGGTCGTAAAATTTAAATTTTAAGCGTTTTACTGGGATGCTGTTCAGGCCTGTGCTTTTTATAGATTTTTTATTCAAAACAGGTGTACAATTTTTCTTTTTATTACTACCTTTAGCTTATAAGAACAAACAACGCATGTACTAGCGTATACTTTACCTGAAAGCTCTTCCAAAGTTGATTCACATACCAGTATAAGAAAATATTTTTAGAAAAATAAAATTAAAAAATATCCATTTCTTCTCTTAATTGCTTATTTTCTTTTCTAGTGTTGTTTCATATTCTAATAGCGATTTTTACATCGTTTTCAGCTGATCAGATAGCTCAATTGTGTTGGGTTATTTGTCGCCTTCGAGCTATAATTTTATTATTTAGTCTTTTTATTTCTGCTAAAAAGCGATTATTTAAATTATCTATAAAAAAGGTGTTAATAATGCACAGGATTTTGTATTGAACGGTGCCATGAAAGATCCCATGAACGATGCCACAACAATGCTACGAACAATGCCATAAACAATGCTATAAACGATGCCACAAATAATACCACAAATAATACCACAAACGATGCCACAAACATATTAGGAACAATGCCATGGGCATTATTTTTTGATATTGAATTGGAATATAATTATCTTAAAATTAGCAGCGCACCTCTGGTAAGGTTTGTTATATGTTAACTGGAATGATCTTGGCCACAATATAATAGTTTTACTTAATACTAACCTGTAGTTTTTAGATTATTTTAGTAACGATTCTGATACAATCACATCAACTTACTAGTATAACCTTCACGTACAGTAGGAGATTCTTTTATGACCAGTTATCTGTTGATATATTTATACACCAATGTTGCCTTGAACGTGGTTTTGGATATCAAATTTTTCGTAATAATAAAAACACAGACAATCTCTCCATTATTTACTGCAAGTCTTTTTGTTGCTCATCAAGTAGAAAATATAAAGCTCAAAAAAAGTATTGATCAGAATTCGTATCGTTTACATGGTAATTTGAAAACTAATTGTGAGTTGCACTGTAATTTTAACTTCATCATATTTTTCATAAACAAGATGTTTATAATGCCAAAGCGTAGTGTAATTAATAATTATTCAAGTTGATTATTTCAATAAAGTTATTGGCCCTTATAGTTAGGATAAGGGTGTTAATTATAAAAGTATTAATTGAGAAGAGAGCTTAGTATAATAAGTGAAGTGGAGGTGATAGCTGTAGCATAGCGTTACATTAACTATTAATCTATTAAAAGCATTAAATTAACTTCATTCTTTATTTACTGTTTAGTATATATAATAAATTAAACTTATGCATATGATAGAATTAATTTATATGCTGTATTAGCCAAAGCATAGTGTATTATTTAAGTTATTGGCCCTAACGGTTAGGGTAAGGGTATTAATTATAAAAGTATTAATTGGGATGAGAGCTTAGTACTATAAGTGAAGCGGAGGCGATAGCCGTAGCATAGCGTTACATTATCTATTAATCTATTGCATTAAATTAAGTTTATTCTTTATTTACTATTTAGCATAGATGTGACAAATAATTTGCAACTATATTAATTAGCTATTATATGTCACAAGTTTTAATTTGTCACATCTATACTAAATTAACGAGTCTGTGTAATATGATATAATTTATGTGATCAGGTAAAATTCACCCCTGGTGTGTGTTAAAATTTTCCTAAAAAAAAATTTTTTTTTAATTTTCGTATAATTATCTTTATCTTTTGCATCGGGACTTCTTGACTGGCAATGAGAATGAGAATGTTCATGTGGAGAAATTGATCTATGACTGCGACTTTCAATGTCTCGATAGTTTCTATTAATTTGACGTGAATGACAAGGTGGGTTATTGAATGACAATGAAAGTTTTGACAGGTGGAGTTGCTAAACGATGATAATAGTTTTGGCGAGATAGAGTTGCTAAAAGACAATGATAGTTTTGGCGAGAAGTAGACTGACAGTTTTGGCGATACGGTGTTGTTGATCGGAATGGAGTACCTCTTTGAGATGACATGGATGGTGAAATTGAGCATCGAGCTGAAACGATGTTAATTTTGTACGGGTTTTAGTACGCATTTTTTAAAATGAGTTTTCAAAAAAAACCAAAAAAGAATCTATAGAGCTATCAGTTATTAGGTATTTAATTTGAAGAGAAGAAGGCAAGAAAGCGTTTCTAAAAAAAAAAACAAAAAAAGAAATCTATTGAGTTATTGGATATTAGGTATTTAATTTGAAGAGAAGAAAACAAGAAAAGTGTTTCCAAAAAACAAAAAAAGGAATTTATTGAGTTATCAGTACAAGAAAAGCAGTTTATTTATATAAGTTTACCTTACTCGTAATCAATATTTTAGTGTATGTAAATGTAATGATGGGTATTGTAAAGGTTTTATGAGTGAAGCAAAAAAGTCAAATAATGTCACTAAAGAAGGATAATGTGAAGAGTCAAATTTTTGCAACGTATGATAAGAATATATGACCTATTTATAATTTTTTATATTTCCGAAAGTCAATTAATTGATTATGCATATGACGTACTTCAAAATTTTATTATATTATCAGAAATTAAAATTCTGATGTGAAAGAGTCAAATTTTTGCAATGTATGATAAGAATATATGACTTATTCATAATTTTTTATATTTCCGAAAGTCAATTGATCATGCATACGACGTACTTCAAAGTTCTATTATATATTATCAGAAATTAAATCAGATTATGCAATTTACAAATATTTGCATTAAACAAACAAAAGGCCTATCATAACTTTATTGATAATTCGAATCATTAAAAAATATCAAACCAAAAAAAGTTTAATATATAAATAATTGTATTAAGCAAATAAAGGCCTATCGGGATACCGGTAACTTTATTGATAATTCGAATCATTAAAAAATGTCAAAACAAAAAAAGTTTAATATATAAATAATTGTATTAAACAAACAAAAGACCTATTATAACTTTATTGATAATCCGAATTATTAAAAAATGTAAAAGTTTAATATATAAATAATTGTATTAAGCAAATAAAGGTCTATTGGGATACCGGTAACTTTATTAATAATTCGAATCATTAAAAATGTAAAAAGTTTAATATATAAATAATTGTATTAAGTAAATAAAGGCCTACCGGGATACCAGTAACTTTATTGATAATTCGAATCATTAAAGAATGACAAAACAAAAAATTCAATTTCATTAATACAATAGATATTTTCATATCAATACTACTTATTTATTTATTTTGACATGTAAAAAAGAAATATAGCAAAAGAACTATCAGCATTAACGTTTTATTACTGGAAATCATATCGGAATACCAATAACTTTATAGTCAATTCAAATCACTAAACATGTATCAGAGTCAATCAGAAAGTAAAATTTCAAAACAAAGAGTATATTTTATTCGATAATAATTAGAACAAAAGTCTATTAATCATATCGGCATTTCGATAATTCTCTTGAAGATTCAGATTACAGATAATTCTTGCCTATACTTCTTTAATCTTTCCACTTCGTTCATATATTCACTCTTATCTATATCTTTATAATTCTATTTTCATTCATATAATTTTTATCCACTTTCTCTTGCTTGTATATTTCATTCACATATCCTCTTATCTATAACTTTTGCTCATATATTCCGTTCGCATATTTTTCTATCCAATATTTTCTTTCATTATTATGGGTTATAAGAAAAAGAATTCGATTGTTAAAAATACAATTGAAAAAGCCAACCGTCATAAATATTCAAGGAATTGCCACTCTGAATATTGCTTCTGCAATATTTGTAAAGGCATTCTTGTCGATCCAAAAACCAAAAAGTCCCATATGGCTAGAAGGGATACTGTAGTAAGAAATTTCGTTGATGTTGGTGGATCTTCAACAACCGTAATAGACCTTCCAGAAATTCCATTTCCAGAAATAGAATTTCAAGACATGGAAATCCCAGATAACCTTATACAACTTGATACCATTAGTTCTGACAATGAATTGATTATTTTTTTATATGAAGAAGAATACAATTTCATTACTAAGACACAGCCCAAAAAAGGAAAAAAATCTAGAAATCAGAGGAAAAGGAACATTCCATTACCTATGAAATTCAGTGAAACCTTTTTCTCAGATGATGAAAATGACGAGGCTGACCTTAATGAAAATCTATCAGAAGAAGAAGAAGATTTAAATGATAATGAAATTAATTTTAATGCTCCTGATTCATATAAAGAAAATGACAATCCAACTGAACCTGCATATACAACTAATGCTTCTACATGAATCATTTTTTGGGCTCTGAATTATCAAGCAAGGTGTACGTTATCCAATATTGAAACCAGTTTTTTAATAAAATTTTTTCGATACCTTTGTATTTTTTATGACAAAAATAAATATACCACCTTCCCTACAACTTTAAAAATGGCACGCAAAGCTCTTGGAATCTGTGCCAACATGATTAAGTACACAACATGTGAAAAATGTTGTAAATTATATAGCATTGCCGATGTGTCAACCGACAAGCCTAATTTATCTCCCAAAATAAGCTATTGCACCTTCCAAGACTTTCCAAATCACCCAATGGCTAATAAAAGACAACCCTGTACTTCACCTATAGCAAAAAAAGTTCCAGTAACAGGTGGAGTTATATTTAAACCAACCTTAATTTTTCTGACTATTTCTTTGGTACATCAATTACAGTTGTTATATAATAGGAAGGGGTTTGAAGTGAATTGTAGAAAATAGGTAGATAGGCTTGTTGATCCCGGTATAGTTACTGATATCTATGATGGTAGAATCTGAAAAACCTTTCAGGTACTCTAATTTAATTAACAAAAAAATTATATATAGCGGCATACATAATTTATGTCAAACTAGTACTGTATTGTATAGAAATAGGGACCTTGATAATAATACCATATGGCATGATTTTTGTATTATCTTTAAGATTTCTATAATAATACTGGTTTAACATAAGTTATGGATGCTGCCTATTATAATTTTTCAAATGGGGTGTCCACAAATATATATATATTTACTGCTCGGGTTGTTTTTACATCCTAAAAAAAAATTTGTAACAACTTATATTTTTTGTATAACAAAAATAACATGGTTTATATTATTATTTATCGTTACAGGATCCTAGTGAAAATTTGCTCTTTTTCTGGAAAGACCTATCGGATTGCCATTTGGGAATAATATTGAATCTAGATTGGTTTCAACCATTTGACAATTCTCAATATAGTATTGGAGCCATCTACGGTGTCATCTGCAACCTTCCACGAAATGAAAGATTTAAACTATCGAACATTTTAACATTAGCATTGATACCTGGCCCGCATGAACTGAAATAGCATCGACTAAACCATTATTTGGCTCCTGTAATAGACCAATTAATAGGTCTGTTTGATGGGTTTAATCTTTCAAGCACGTATGAAAGCCCTACCGGCAAGTTTATTAGAGAAGCTGTAATTTGTTGTTCTTGCGATATACCGGCTGCAAGAAAGTTGTGCAGGTTCTTGTAAAGGGCAAACATTGGTAAAAGCAACTGGCCAAACTTTGATGGATTTGCCGATATGGATGCCTGGTTTCAAGAAAGAGATATCAATAAAATTCATGAAAGTGCTGTTTCATGGAAGAGTTGTAATACCGAAGATGCAAGAAAAAAGCATACATCAGAAACATTGGTCCACTGGTCCGAAATTTATTGTTTAACCTATTTTAATTCGGTTCAGTTCACAATAATCGATCCTATGCATTGCCTATTCTTAGGCATTGCTAAATGGATTGTTAATTTATGGATCAATGGAAGTAGTGTTGTAAATTGGTCAATTAAGTGATTATTTTTGTTAGCACACTAGTTGCAACTAATCGATTAATCGATTAATCGATTAGTTGCAACTAATTAATTAAATTGATTTTCAATCGAACATCTGATTTGTAATACTAAATGTAGGCATTTTAATGTCCCAAGACCTAGTTCTAATGGAAAATCGGGTTAAAGAAATGCAAGTCCCCTCTAATATCGGAAGACTTCCTAATAAAATAGTGATGGGTGACAGTTTTTTAGGGTTCATAGCAGATTAATGGAAGAATTTCGTTCTGGTGTATGCAACCACTATTACTTGGGATTTGTTACAAGATAATGACTGGAAAATTTTGACTTATTTCATTCGGGCCTGTTCGATTCTCGTATGTAGAATTATTAATAAAGCAAATTGGAAAAGGCTTACTAATGTTTTCTAAATATGGTGATGCTTATTGAAAGAACCTATGATCAGAAAAAATAACACCTTATTTGCATTTATGTTTACATATATGTGAATGTGTTATGGATTATGGTCCTTTATATGCATTTTGGTGTTTCAGTTATGAACGGATAAATAGTTTATTAGATAAGCTAAATATTTAAATATATTGATAGCTTTATAGTTATACCGATAGTTCTTTAGATATATATTAGAGTAACTGGCATGCCAGTACGTATGTACATACATAGTATATCTAAATTTTAAAGCCTATTTGGCATGCCATTTATTAGTAAAATTATATTTATTTTATTCTAGATAATTTAATCGAAAAGTACTATAATTTTATAATATACAATATATATTTTATTAACATTTATATAAAATTATTTATATACTATATTAGGATCGTTACATAGCAGCAACAGAAGAATCGAGCCTGAATTACTTAAGATTATGCAATATCATTCTCTGTTGGATGAGCTTTCTTCGAGTGCAGACGGACATTTACAAACATGTTTATAGTTCATTGAATGAAAGAATATGACTGGTAGTCTTTCTATGCATAATGGAAACAACTACCAGGAATTTCTTTCAATGTCTGTAAATGTCGAAAAGAAATCAGGAACAGGCTCTGAACCATTCCTGGGTGAATTATTATCACCAAAGGAAGATCGACGGAATCTCCCAAATAAATTATTAGCATTGTTAACACAATATTATAACAATGCATATAACTATAGGTTTATTGCTTTATTAAAAATTCATACTGCTAGTTCTAGTTCCATACTGGTATTACTCAACTTAACTATTTATGGAAGGGTAAGGATACTGTAAGGATTGGAGACGAAATTTTCGGGTCTACTTTTTTGAAAAGACATGAAAAGTCAGCAAAAATACTTGCAAAATTTATATTGGATAACGGATCAACGACATATTTCCTGGTCTTGTTCAATATTATTTTGAACATATAGTACAGCTACTGGAAAGTTCAAAGAAACATACGTTGGCTTTCGTTCGGTGGTATCAAGCTGTTAAAGACTCTAAAACAAGGTTTTATTGTGAAGTAGACGGTATTTGTAATATTGAATTATGGAATAGGCAGTTCTATAATTTAAATAGGAATTGCATAATCCCTATATATAATATTTTAGGCCGCTTTATTTTCGGTACCATCAAAGTCGGAATACAAAATCCTAGAGAATATATGTCAGTTATTCTGTTGAATAGAAAATTTCATATTTAATGTATTTTTTATAGCATATTATATATTTAATTCATATTACATACTTGTATTATAGATATATATTAAATATGTATATTTATCATATAAAAATGAAGTATAGACTTGCCGATAGCTATGATATATTTTTCCTATTTATGATTATAGTCTATATACTTACATATAGGTAGTTAATATTTATATGTTTCGTTACAAATTAATATCCGATATAATTAAGGTTTAGCAGTTTATATTTAAATTAACACCAAAGCCCTATTGGTACCAGATTTTTAACTGATACATTTCCAAATGATACCGATATAATCAAGGTTTAGCGGTTTATATTTAGACTAACTCCGAAGTCCTACTGGGTACCTGATTTTTAACTGGTACATTACAAATAATAAGCTGATATAATTAAGGATAGCGGTTTAGATTCAGATTAACTCCGAAGTCCTACCGGGTACCCAATTTATAACTGATACGTTTCAAATAATAATCTGATATATTTAAGGTTTAGCGATTATTTTCAGATTAACTCCATAGTTATATCATGTACCCGATTTTTCTCTGATACGTTTTTAATAATAATCTGATATATATAAGGTTTAGCAGGTTATTTTCAGATTAACTCCATAATTATATCGGGTACCCAATTTTTACTGATTTAAAAATAAAAAACCGGATAAATATCGAAACCCGATATGACTCCGACTTTTATCTGGGAGTACTGTTCCCGATTTGGCTTTATTCGACCTGTGTTAGTTAGTAAAAATTTTTTATATAGTAATTTTTAAATTACTACTTTGCCAGAGTATTGTATAAATCTAACTGAATTAATTTAATTATGCTTTAGGGGGACCTCTCCTATTTACTTTTTTAGCAATTGTACAAAAAATAAATTTTGCAGGCAAATTTGCCTGCATAACGTATTAAGAGATAATAAAATTTTAAGATATTTACAATTTTTAATATTTCTTAAATTTTATAAATAAATTTATTATTTTGTTATACAAGATTCTGTATTTAATTAGTAAATTATACAGAGTAATTAAATTACTAAGGAGATAAATTAGCAGCATTTATTATTATTATACATGGGTCAAAATTATATACATTAGTAAAATATCAAGGTACTCGATATATATAGTAAATATAGATGATATATGACCGATATGTGTAAGATAAATTTATACACATACCCGATATGTGTAGAGTTCATGCAGGATATTGGACATATATCGGACACATATAGTACACATAAAGTATATATGCCATATACATATTGGGTACATATCGCATATATAAATTCTGTAATGCATCATGTACCGGTATATATTATAGGATACCTAATATATGTAGAGTTTATGAGGATATCAGATACATGTCAGACACATATAGTATATATGCCATATATGTTATGTGTCATTTCACAATTCATGTTAATTTTAAAATGATACATGTCAATTTAAAATTGCAAATTGACATATGTTAAATAATAATTCATATTTTTACTCTGGCTCTAACCTTTCCGACCCAGTCATGTACAACGTAATACAAACAGAGATAATATGACTTTTGGGTTCTTGTACTTTGACCAATGGCTAGGTTTATGAAATCCCAGTTATGTAATCTGTACAACAATAATTAGCCAATCAAAATTTGAACCTGAAGTAGATTCAAATTAAACTACAAAATAAGCTACCAACGATTGACAATAGTTGCTACATAGTAAAGTCCAAATTCTACTATGCAAATCGATTAAAATAGATTAAGTAACCTGATTTGGAAGAACAAATATGTATATAGCAAAATTTTTAGCAAGATTGGTAAACATATTATTATGTAACTTTTAATTTTTATGTTTGTTGAACATATTTTTTTAAAAAATATTTTAATTTTTTCATTGAATGTAAAAGTTAAAAGTCAAATAATAAAATGTTCACCAATTTTGCTAAAAAATTTAATATATGTGTATTTTCATCTTTCAAATAAGATTACTTAATCGATTTTAATCGATTTGCAAGTAAAATTTGGACTTTACTATGTAGCAACTACTTGCAATCATTAAAAACCTCTTTGGTTTTTTAGTGATCGCAAGTAGTTGCTATATATAAAGTCCAAATTTTACTATACAAATCGATTAAAATTGATTAAGTAACCTTATTTAGAAGAACAAAAATACATATACAGTAAAATTTTTAGCTAGTTTGGTGAACATATTATTATTTGACTTTTAACTTTTACGTTCGTCAAATTTATTTTTTTAAAAAAAATTTAATTTTTTCATCAAATGTAAAAGTTAAAAGTCAAATAATAAAATGTTCACCAATCTTGCTAAAATTTTACTTTATGTGTATTTTGTTCTTCCAAATAAGGTTATTTAATCGATTTTAATCAATTTGTATAGTAGAATTACTATTGTCAATTGTGGGTAGTTTATTTTGTAGTTTAATTTGAACTTACTTCAGGTTCAAATTTTGATTGGGCAATTTTTGTTGTATGGATCACGTGACTAGAATTTTGTATAATCGAGCCATTGGTCAAAGTGCAAGAACCCAAAAGTCATGTGATATCTGTTTGTATTGGTTGTACATGGGTACATCTATTTGCCCCGCCAATTTGGATGTGTGTGACGATTCATGCTTAATTAGGACCGCATGTTCATTTATCATCTCTGATTATCATTATCACGAACATAAGACTAGGGATTGGAACCGTTTAACCATTTAAAAATTGCTCTATAGTTCCGGGCAGAATTTTTTTGGTCGTGGGCCAGAATTATTTTAATGCCAGCCAAATTAAACGGTTAAACGGTTAAACGATTAAATGATTAAGAAAAATTTTAGGCAGTTCCAATCCCTACATAAGACTTAGCGTTAGCGTTAGCAACTATTTTATAATCAAAACCGCACGCCTTTATTGAGCCTGAATATATACGTATGCTGAGAAGATAGATATTTGAATTGTGTGAGTGACTAGTTTTGAAATAATATTCTTCTGAGCGAGTCTATCTATACCAGTACGATCACGTTTCATGTGTAACATGAAATGTGTAGAGGGATGGTTGTATTCGACTTTATGTGTGTCGCTTATGCTGATTTCTTCATAATCCTTTTATAGTAAAAGTTATGATTATCGTTTGTCCGTTATTGGAAAGAGGTTATTGTTATAATTTCGATGAATTAGATATGTCATTATGATGAAATGGTTACGTCGTTTTCTGTTGTTTGTTATTTGAAAAGTGTTAAGAGTATGTGCGTATATAGCGTACGAAGGAAAGTTAAACTTACGATCGATAAATATTAAATATTAAAATATTCGGTTTACGCATCGCTTTGATTATAGGTGATAATTTTTGTTAGTTGAATAATTGGCTCAATGGTATTACAAGTTTGACTTTTTTTTTCTTTTTTTTTTTTTACGATTGCGCTGGTATGATCATGTGCATGTATAATGTGTAAATGAGTTCAACTTTTCTGGTAAGTCTAATGCGAAAGAGTCTTATGGTGAGAATTGTGATTTCCGTTTGTTTGCTTTAAAGGGTTAAGACCCTTTGATTAGATATATAGTATTAATGACGGTATTTATTTCTATATGAATAAAAAACATACGTGAATATATGAATGTATATGTGTATGTTGTAGCAAATACTTCGATTGATGTGAAATTTACAAACGATTATAGCCATTATCGTGATTTAATTACGAATGAATCTGCTTTATTAAAATATATATTATGTAACCAAATTTAAAATAGATGTTATCATTATGATTATATTTGTATGATCATTATAATGATCATTATGACTTTTTGACTATATTCCAGAACGATCACATGAGATTTATCATTATAACGTTTAGGTATTGATTTCAAAAATGATGCAATAAATGCAATTGATCATCAAATTTTTAAATTCATATTTTTTGAAATTTTGCTTTTCATTGTGGCTTCATTATTCATGGGATTTTTCTGTTGTTTTTTTTAACATTGGGTTCATCTTTTACTTAGTAACTAGTTTCGTCCTGCCTAGGTCAATTTACTTGCAATCACCTCGAAGGTATCACATTTTACTGATATTTGTTTTATTAATAAGCTTATTTTATAGATGATCAATTTACAGTTAAGTTGTTTCATAAATAATATGTTTTACTGATGACTCATTTTGTAAAGTAATTCTAATTATTATTATTAAATGAGAATCAAGTTACGTGAGTTAGGGTTATTGGTTAATTATGAAATGAACTCATCTGTAAACTAATCATCTGTAAAATAAGCTTGCTAACAAATTTCGATGAAATGTGGTGTCTTTAAAGTGACTGTTGATATGCAGATTTCTTTGTGATGAACAATTATCAGGAGCCACAGTAATTTGGGGAGTTTGTCAGATTTGAAGACTTTATAGAAGTACATATTCGATCTGTCGCCTCAACCTTAGGTGCGGGTATTTTCTGTTTAATGTTGTAATTGCATCTGATAATTGGAATCGAATTACTAAAAGATCATCCTTTTTTCTAGAGCAATATATTATTGCTTGTTTAGTTATTTATAAGTACAGGTGGGTTCCACGATCATTCGGGCAATGCTAGGGCCTCTTATTTGTTAATTAGGCACTATAGCTGCGATGACAGTACAAGGGGGTGAGTATGAAGTTTAATTCAGTTCACTTTAACGATTGTGTTTCAAGTGTAAATATGAAGTTTAATTCTGTTGATCATTTGAATGATTAGGTCATGCAAAGTTAATTTGCGTTTTACATTACCTGCTGACCTATTTTGTCAATTTTTTAATTTTATATATTTTTTTTTTTAGATCCCAATTGTGCCAATTGTTCTATTTTGATATTTATTCTTTCCCAACCTTTCACATCCGGTGGTGGTGACCTTAATTTCCCATAATTGTCCGATAGGACTCACAGAAAAATATAATTGCCGACCCAAATTTTGATTTCTTATTGTGCAAACCTTGTATACCTTAAATGTAAGCATTATTCTATTAAAACAAAATCCAACCGTCTGATCCATGTTTTCAAATTTATTGTAACGCAAACTGAATAATCCAATTTTACGTAACCTTAACCGAAATCGGTATGAAGTTTAATTTGTTCACTTTACTAACTACGTTTCAAGAAATGTATGAATGTTTATTATAATCATTTAAATTCTGTTGACAGCAAACATGGCGTCGAAACGAAACCTATCCTAAACTAGTTTCATAAGGGTTCTAATCCGAAACTAGTTTCGGCTTTTTTTTAAAAAAAAAAAATCGAAACTCTGAAACCCGAAATCCCGAAACTAAAATTCGAAACCCAAAGCTATAATTCAAAAGCAAAAATATAATATTGAAGCCTTTAAAATTTATTATGAAATTGATTTTTTTTTAATGAACCCAAAATGTAAAATTATTTTTGAATAAATTATAACATTATATAGATCATTTTTTTAATTGTTTTTTTTTCATTGCCTCGGTTTGTTCGGGGTTTTTTAAAGCTGGTCAACTTTATTTTTAATATCATACCATTATTACAATTGATTTCAGAATTCTAGGGCGATAAAAAAATTGCAATTAATGAATCGATAAGTATTTAATGACATTTGATATCAACAATTTATTTAATTCTGCAGTAACTTATTAATTCTATCATTAGTAAATATCAACGTACTAATTACTTATTATTACTTGATATTGTATCCAGTTTTTACGTAGTAAGTAAAAAAACTGATGCTTGTAAAAGCAACCTTGATTGTCAGAATATAAACTCTGGAATTATACCTTTCATGTTATGCTTGTGAATCATAACAACAAAAAGGACTGCACGCATGCAATATATTGGATGCATTCCGGCCCAAATAGCACTAGATATTCAAATTTTATTGGATTCTTTAAGGAGATATATAACATACATCAATGCGATTAATGTATATTGAAGAGATACGTAGCATACATTGAAAGATATATATAATACATTAATACAATAAATATATATGGATGGGTAGTTTTTGGTGTTCAAGTGAGATTTCGAGTTTCGAAAGAGGTTTCTGGTATCAGGTGAGGCTTCGGGTTTTGGATAAGGTTTCAAAGATTATAATCTGAAGCCTGAAACTTTCAGATTTGACACAAAGGGTTTCGGCGCCTACTTTGGAGAGAATAAACAACGGTTAAGGTTTCAGGTTCTGGTCAAGGTTTCGGATTTCGGTTGAGGTTTCAGTTTCGGATAAGGTTTCGAAAGCTATAATCCGAAACCTGAAACTTTCAGAATCGCCAAAAAAGTTTCGGTACCATCTCTGGTTCACAGTCTTTTCGTTTTGCATTACTTGCTGACTCATTTTTTAAATTTTTTTAAATTTTTTTTCACTGTTCTCATCGTGTCACCTGATGGAGAAATATATCCTTAAGCCAAAATAAAGATTGTACTGGTCCTGCACTGCATTACACGCTGCACAGCTACCCTAATTAAATTAAATTGGACTTTTCTAGTTGAATCGTTGAAAATTTGGTTGAAGAAATATATACGCGTTAATTTTGTACTTGTAAATGCTAAGTACTTGATTTTTTTTATTATCTGTTCTATTGCTAATCAATATCATGCTGTCGTGTTCTAATGTCAAATTACTATTATGTAGATATGATTACGCTCTTCGCTAATGATCTGCTCTCTAAAAATTCTGTTGATTACGAATTTAATTTAAAAATATATATGTGAATTGATTAAAATTTTTCTTTTCAATTTGGTGGGCAGAGTTACCGATGTTTTGACACAGGAGGAAGGTTATATTTTATAAAATCTAAATTACGAAATGTGTACACAAAATTGTATACAATGTGCACAATATGCATAAGTTAAGATTTTATATATAACTTTACTGAACTGAGCACATTGTGCACATTGATTTTATACACTGCTTGGGAAACAACTTCTTTTTTACTTAAAGTATTGAAGCCCGGTGCATTATTTAGAGTTAAGTATTTACTTTATATACAGTATATGCGAAAAATATTAAAATTGAAGAAACTAAAATATTAAAAATTCTGTCTTTCACAATTCTGTCTTTTGCTACAGTCGAGTAATTATATTGTTTTTAATCAATCAGTTGATATCTATTTTTACCTTGAACTTTGACCGTTATGCTTTGGCATCCGATTTACTTTTAGTAATATGAATAATAACCAGAGAATTATTTAATAAGGGCATTCTTTGAATTAACAAGCAAATTCAAACCTTATAATAACATTTTTTCAAGTAAGAGATCTGTTACTTAAATTTTTATTTAATAGTTTTAAGTTTTATATAATTATCTAATTGCTAATTTTTGAATCAAAGTTTAGGTTAATATTAATTACGGGTTTGGAACATTTTATAGTTAGTGGCGTGAATGGTAGGAATAATTTACTATAGTAAGAAAATAAAAAGCTGGATGTTTAGTATAGCAAATACTAATGCATTTGCTTTTTGATGTTATAATTAGTTCCTTTTATATCAGAATTAGGAATTTGGAAATCATCATATAAAGAGATATTGGCTTTTCTCTTCATTCCTGCCTCCACAATTGCCTCTATGTCAATATCAGTTATTTGGTTTCGGTCTTCTTGAGTATGCCGATCCCATACTTTTTTAAGTGCCTCAACCCAACTGGTGAAAGTGACATCGCTAACTTTCTCAGTTTCTTTTTTTGATTGATCGGAAACACTGTGTGTACTGTGTGTAACTTGCCTCGAATAAAATTTTTGATAGACAGCAAAAATATGCTTGCACGCAATTCCACAGAATTTAAAGTCCACGCATGTACATTCAAAATGTGCTAGTTTCATATTTTCATTTTGTTGAACATAATCTTTGATACTAACCTCATAATGTCTGTCTTTTGCTTATTTTACAAGGTAGCATCGATCACCTGGGAAATTAAAAACATCTAGTTTCAAACCAGCAAGCTCGCGCTGTCTTTGTTCTCTTTGGTGAGGTTTCATCCTTCCAATCATTAAATGGATGGCCTCACATTCTAATTCTGCATCCTTTAAGGCATTTCGCAATGTCCATATTAAGGTATCAATTCGATTATTTTGTTTAGCTGCAAAGTAAGTATATTTCAATTTCTTATGCCACGCTT
Source organism: Gigaspora rosea (assembly GCA_003550325.1). Classification (NCBI taxonomy): domain Eukaryota; kingdom Fungi; phylum Glomeromycota; class Glomeromycetes; order Diversisporales; family Gigasporaceae; genus Gigaspora; species Gigaspora rosea. The sequence goes on from QKWP01000954.1 coordinate 109,992, forward strand.
TAATAAAGTTTATTGTATTCATTTCTTGATGTTCATATAGGCAGTATGCATCAATCCATTTTTTGCAATTGTTTTAATATTCTTTTTTAATATATTCCACCCATTTTATTTCATTAAATCCTGCCCACCTTTCTAAATATTCGTCGAATTTATTTTTTACCTGGTGAATATCACAAATTCACATTATATCATTAAGTTCATCTAGTGCTGCCTTCTGCGTTACTTGTTTTCCGACCGGTTGAAAATATGACCATCTTTTTCATTTTTGTTTTGTGCTTTAAAATGCTTGCTGTCACCATTAATTTTACTTTTATTTTTTTGCCATGCATTCTTAACATGCCATTGGCACAATAAGATTGTAGCTTCAGAAAATACTACTTTAATAGCATTTTGCTATGCATTGTTGCAATCAGTGAGAAAGGTATGAGGTTTTCAGCTCCTATTTTGTTTTTTAATAGCTTCAAGCCAACATACTAACGTTTCTTTTAATTTTCTTTCCGATATTAAATGGGCTACAGGTACTCCGTATCCACCATCATCATCTCGAACGAGCAAGGTGAAAAGGTTGGTTTTATGTGAAGTCGTTCCATGAGTACCATCAATGCAAACTGTTTGTGCGCCCTTTGACTCTAGTATTTTTTTCTGAAACTCTGTTTGGAAGGCGTACATGAATCCTAAAGGTGTACTCCAGCTTGGATTATCAAACGTATGAGAACTATCTTCTTTAGATAAGATAATCCATTCTTTGACAGATGTATTTTCACTATATTCTTCTTCCTTATTTCCTAGAAAGATTATACCTTTCATCTCCTTACGTATAATATTATATATATCAATATAGGAGATATACAGGTCACGCCTCTGTATTAAAGACAAAGCTTCTAGGTTATCTGTATTATGAATCTGGTTAACATGCTAGTGAAACAATGACACAATTTGAGAAGGATACATTCCATCCTTCGCCCTTCCGCGAATCCATTCCCTTGCTTGCTAAGATATTTTAAAATAACGCAAATCTTCAAGGGTACCAGGGTTATGTCCATTATGTAATGTATAATGAACAATGTGAACACTATTACCTTCTTCATTATGACATTTTAACACACGTATGTAAGATTTACAGCCTGTCTTTTTTGATGGCTTTTGAACTGGACGGGGATGACTGCTATCAGATGAAGGGTCGATAGTTTGGTTCATTGTGCCAGCTACTGATCTTGGCCTCCCATAACAATGGCAAATGTATCTTTCATTAGCTTATATTCTGAAGTCTCACGGTTATCTTTATAAATATAATTAGCTCCTGCAATATTGGGAAGAATATTTTTAATCCATTCTTTGTATGTTTTTAGCTCAAGGTGAGCGTAAATTTTAATATATTCATTCCTATCTATTTCTTGCGATTCGGATTCTTCCGGCAATTCCAATTCAGGTTCAAGTTCCCCTGACAATTCTGAGTCAGTTTTTTCTTGCAATTTGGGTTCAAATTTTTGAACATGTGATGTACGTTCATGTTCTTGTAATTCAGGATCTGGATTGTCCTGCAATTCAGATCCAGGATTATTATTGGACGAAGATGTTTTGGCACGCTCAACAACATTGTTTATTAAATCAGTTAGGACTAGGTTTGTGAACACGCTTTGGTCTACTTTTTGCGATTTAGATTCGGACAAGGTAGACTTATTTTTATTTGAGCTATCAGACATTTTTTACAATAATAATAACAATAACAATTAATTTATAAAAGGCGATACAATTTATTACAATCAATTGATTAAAGTATTTAACACAAAATTTTTATACAAAAGAAGTTGTCAAAGTAAACTGCCTTTATATGTATTTTTAGATTATGTATATTTAAAATATAAAAATTTAAATTTTTTTTGCTAAGACACATGGAATTACAACGATAAGTTCTTAATTTTATTGGTTTTTTATTTTTTAATTCCTAATTTGATATAATCTAACATTGTGCTACTCCTTTTTATCCTTTAACTTAGATAAAACGCGATATTTTGTAACGATTCTCTGTCAATAAGGTATGTGCTATATTTTTGGTTATATGTATTTAAAAATAAACTTTTTAGCTAAAGTTTTTTTTTTGCTAATACAACAATAAGTTTTAATTACATTGGTTTTATTTTTTATTCCTAATTTGATATAATCCAACATTATGCTACTCCTTTCTATCCTTTAACTTAGATAAAATGTGATGTTTTGTTGAGTAGGGCGAAAAGAAGGGTTCTGGGACACTTTTTTGGCACCCTAGGTACCAAAGTAGTCATCTTACCTTTTTTATGGCTTTGTAAACCTATATTCTATAACAACTCTTTAGTACCTATATAAAAACCTGGGTACTAAAAATTATATAGCTAGAACTCACTATTTTTAAATTTTATAATCAAATCAAATGACGACAAAAAATTAATCTCATCGTCACACCTGATATTATATACTATTCATTCATATAAAAATCGAAGTACCAAAAATTAAGTATCTATTTTCCTTTTATAATACTTTTGATAATGTTTACTAACATAATANTTCACATATCACTATTACTAAATACAGTTATTACAAAATTTCCTTATTAAGTTCTAATTTTCAAACTAATTTTTACCAAAATTAAAACCTATTCTATAACAATATGCTTGTGCTTGGTAATAGCAAATTTTTGTTTTATTTGTTTTATTTTCTCATTATTATAAATTAACATCTATATCATATCTTTAGGACAAGAAAACAAGGAAAATAAATTATAGGGGTGAGATTATTATAGCAATGATAGATATTCTTTTATTCAGGAAGCAGTATAGCATATAAACTAGCATTCAAATTAAGCTACTGAGGCAAATTATAGTTTATTATAGACAAATATGATGTATTATTTAAAGATTTAACTAGACCACTAGAAATTGAACCAGACAATAACTTTAAGAATAGAGATAAAATTAAAAGGATCTATTTGATGAACTTCAAAATAATTAAATAAATTACAGTCAGACCTCTCTAAGTGCACCCTCTCTAAGTGCACATCCTCTTTAAATGCATACTTAAGTGCTGGCCCAAATATATACTTGACCTCTATAAATGCAGTTTTTCTTATTATTCTCTAAATGCACATTATAAAAGTGTGGCCCAAGGGCGTGCACTTAGAGAGATCTGATTGTATTAATTATTTGTATGGTAAGTTTTCAGATTCTAATAATAATAATTATAATAATTATAATACTCCTGCATTTTCTTCTACAATGTATAAAAAAATTATTTGCAAACTCAAAGATTATTTTGGGTATTTAAGACTAAATAAATATATTTTTAGTACTTGATGTAGAGCTTCGATCCTTAATCTAACTTTCCAAATTGATATTTAAATCCAAACAGATTTAGATAACAGATCAGTGATTTTGACTCGGATTGGTCAAAGAACTTAAATAATAAATCTAAGGGTGTGCTAAAAAGCTAGCTTTATATGTTATCTTATAAATCTGATTTAATAGAATCTGGATTGCCCATCAAAAATAGGATCGAAGCTCTAACTTGATGTGCTTTTTAAAGCAATGGTGTGATCTAATAGCATTAGCCTTTTTAAAATTTTGGTCACTAGTTCTGTTTGAGAGCATAATCATATTTATAGTGAAGAATTTTATTGCAAACTAGGAAATTTGTTTTTAAACTTCTGCAATCTAAATTGTTAAAACTTTGAAAATAGCTTTCGGGTATTGTGCATTTTTATAATTAAGTTAATTTTATTTAATCTTATTTAATTTTATTTTTATTTTATTTTTTTTTTTTAGTGTCAAAGTGCCCACTTTGGGGATTGGCTTTTATTCAAGATATATTAAACCTCAGCACCCTACATAGAGGAAATCCAATATTTGTACATTGATTAGAGTACAACTAGCAACTTTTGGTTGCCTATTTAAGTAGTCACCCGAAGGTTCTACCCTAGCTGCCATACCTGTAACCCATATACTATGTTACCTATTTAAACCCTCTGATCTTCTGCCTCCTGCCGGTCTATCTTGTATTACTGGAACACTGTTCTGGATACTAACTGCACTCTTAGAACTAGTTTATCCTTAGTGGGAAACTTAGTAGAGCGTTTTCTTATCCCATACAGGTATCATCTACACTTTGATAACGTATGCATTCACCAAGGCGAACAACTTGCAGTCAGGGGTTACCTGCAACTGCTATCATTACCTACTTCAGCCCTTGTAAAGTTCACATGACCCCAGTTCCGCACCATTCCTTTTCCGGTTTCTTTTCCCTGGAACTTTCCTTCTCCTAGTTACTTTCCTACTTCCAATCCGAGGACCTGGAAAGGTTGGTTTGCCCTGGCGAACCCAGGGACTCTCATCCCCTGGTACATAATTTCATAACACATGTCCTTTTCCTCTGGTGCGACTCCAGCGGTCTGGTTAGTAGGGTCCACTATAAGCCCTTTTTGTCGTAAGTTCGCTTCCAGTCAGTCTGAACCAGTCAGTCCTCATCAAATTCCTGTTTGGGTACTGTCGAAAGTCAGCTACCTCTTTATTCAGGTCTTGCCAAGTATGGTTTCTTTTTGTTCTATGGTTCTGTGCATAGCACAGCGCCTGCGCTCTCCAGGATCTATGCACACCAGTTCTGTGTATAACATAGCGCCAGAGCTCCCAATACGAGTTGGTATACCCAGGAAACAGATTTGTACATCCGAGCTCAGAGTCCAGGTTACCATAACGCAGGTAAATTTTTCAAAATCATCTCTAGTGGGATTTGAACTCTGTACCTTTGTTACAACTACTTGGGGGTGACAACAATCCAACTGCACTATGTCGCCACATCCCCTTTAATCTTATTTAATCTTATTTAATTTTATTAATCTTATTTAATATTATTTAATCTTAATCTTATTTAATCTTATATATGAAAGAGAGGACTAATTATTTGAACCTGTAACAATCATTCTCTACCTATCAAATAACATTCAGTGGCACAGTTGCCACATGATCATATTTAGCTTTATTTTTATGAAATAAAAAAATTTACATTATTTAAAGAAAAAAATAAAATAAATAATTTTAAAAAATCCAATTTTGATAGAACATAAGTTTGCCCCAAACCGATAAATTATAACCACTAAAAATCATATCAATACTTTAATAACTACAAGATATGTTCGCTTATTACATAATTTTTAAAGTGAATCAGTATAAAATAATCTCTAATTCCACAAAGAAGTAATCTAAACCCATATAGGTTATTCACCCTTTCATCAATTCATAAACAATTTCTGCTGTATGCACTTCATTGAGTGATGATTGAAAAGATTCTAGGTTTCTACTTATAGTGCTTAAAAAAAAAAAATTAACCGGAACTTATGTATAAGACAAACACCAAACAAAAAAACCTGAAATTCACTAGCAACAATATACCGTGCATTAAATAAAGAATTCATTCAGATAAAACCTAAAGATACAAGAAGGGAGAACTTGATGATTGCCTGAAAAAAAAATTAGCTAACTTTTAAGCTAGAATAAAGGAATTTCAACCATCTTTTTTTTTTTTTTTTTTTTTTTTTTTTTTTTTTTTTAACCTTTGACAGTCTTATCAGTACCTTTATTAAATAGATACTTGATATATAATGTAACTAAATTAATTATTTATATTTATTCTATCTATCTATCTTATAGCAGGTCTGGCATCACCCGAATACTTCGTGAGCACCTTGGTGCGACCTGTTGCTCTGTCTCACTGATTAGACAGACAACTTTGTCAGCCCTGAGTAGGGCGAAAAGAAGGGTTCTGGGACACTTTTTTGGCACCCTAGGTACCAAAGTAGTCATCTTACCTTTTTTATGGCTTTGTAAACCTATATTCTATGACAACTCTTTAGTACCTATATAAAAACCTGGGTACTAAAAATTATATAGCTAGAACTCACTATTTTTAAATTTTATAATCAAATCAAATGACGACAAAAAATTAATCTC
>QKWP01000954.1:127075-157598 GCA_003550325.1 Gigaspora rosea
AAATCTTCTGCTTCTTTATCGATTTGGGCTTCTTTAATGAAATAATCTTTAGCTAAATTGTAATATAATTTATATAATTCCATAATAGAAGTATATATCTTTGAATCATTGCCATACCATGCTTTGCAATCATTCATAGTTTTATTATATTTGTCTTCATTAGGGAATATAGTCATAGCTGAATTTAATATATACTCTTCTGGGTCTTCCGCTTGACGTAATTTTTTAATTCTTTCTTTATAGTTTTGCATAAACTTGCCATCTTTTGGTTTTCTATAATAAAGCCCTGCTTTAACTACATTAATTAAAGCTTGCTCAACTTCTTGATATGTGGGCTTGCTTTGGTTATCTTTTGTATCTTGAGTTTGATTACTCATTGTATATGCGTGCTGGTACGTAATTCCTTATCAGTTACTTATAAAATATAATTGTTCAATTTGAAAATTAATATGTACTAGGCATATATAAAAAAATGCAATTAGGCGAATATATATGTGATTTTCTTTTATATACTGGAGAGACATGCGGTCGATCGTGTATGAATCCTAAAGGGTGCTGGCTTCATAAAAATGCAATCAAATGCTTTCCTTGTACTGATTGTGGTAAACCTACTCGATCTAAAAGCGGTAGATGTCCTAACCATATTAGAAGCTATTATGTTAGTAAACATTATCAAAAGTATTATAAAAGGAAAATAGATACTTAATTTTTGGTACTTCGATTTTTATATGAATGAATAGTATATAATATCAGGTGTGATGATGAGATTAATTTTTTGTCGTCATTTGATTTGATTATAAAATTTAAAAATAGTGAGTTCTAGCTATATAATTTTTAGTACCCAGGTTTTTATATAGGTACTAAAGAGTTGTTATAGAATATAGGTTTACAAAGCCATAAAAAAGGTAAGATGACTACTTTGGTACCTAGGGTGCCAAAAAAGTGACCCAGAACCCTTCTTTTCGCCCTACTCCCTGTCACAGGCCAAACCAAAATGGATAATTTCCATTCTTTATAAAGTCCTCGATTATGATTTCCCACCTCTTCTCGATATTCATTTCCTTACTTTTTCTAGGTCTTGACTCTTCTATCTGAACCGTTTCACTTTCCTTCGACGAGTCACATGAATCAACTGTTTTTTAAAATATTAAAGTCATTCTTAAGAATTGATTTACTTGAAAAAATTTATACAAAAAGTGGGTATAGCTAGTTTTTGATCAGTTTGAATTACTTACTTTGCTACTTGATTTAAATTTAGAGTACGTAGAACAATTTGGAGAATATTCTAAGTGATAATCATTACTAAATAAAGGGGACTGTTAAAGCCAGGTGCCTTTATATGTTCTTTTATTATTTAATTAAAATTAGAGTAAGGGTTAGTTAGGAGTTTGGGTTAGGATGTCTTATAGGTAAAAATGTCTTCCCGACATTTTTTATTAATGCTCCAGGACAGGTTTAGACACTTGTTTCTTGTATTTTTGGTGGTTTTCACTATTTTTCTTTGTTTTTGTCTCATTGGGCTGATCCGTGACAATCAAAATTTACAATTTGATTGGCTATCAGCCACGTGATGGCACCTGGCTTTAACGGATCCCTAAATAAATTGCGATCATCAATCACCAAATATGGACTTATTGTTTACTTGTTTACATTTTTTTGACCAATTAAAACGAATGTCCACCATGCTATAAAAAATAGTCTTTAATTAATTGTGTAACGATCTACAAATCGGGGCACTCGGTCGTTCCTACCTCGAATTCGGGCCTGCCGGGCCAGGCCCGACCCGATCCGTCCCATGATCAACATGACAGTAATACAAACATTTGAAGACAATTGGAGAATGCAAATTTTGAGGAGAAAAAAGCGAAATACGAAAACTAGTGTTTAAATCGACCTTGGTGCACTAATTAAAAATGTCTAGAATGAACTTTTACATATAATGAATGGAATGTTAGTTTCTATAACCTCTAACATTAAGGCTCTATCCTTAGTTACAAAATCGGGTTTCCTTTTTTGGTTTGTATTACCCGCACAAATTCGAATTAAATCAGGAACATATTCTATAAATCCTATTTATTTTTATTTATAAGCTTATCTTTATATTATAATGAATTTTTTTTAGATCAAAAATTTTCTTTAGAAATTCTATCCAAAAATTTTGCTTATATTATCTCCGGATAACTCCTGTCTTATTTTCTGATTTCGAAAATTCAAAACAGAAAATAGGACTTTACAAACTCCCACTTATTTTCAAAATAGTTAACTCTGAAACCCCCTATTGTGATTTTTTTTTTGCCTTAACATTTTCGGCAATGATGCAGAATTACATAATCATTTGTGCAAAATATACCACGAAAAAACACTTCATACGGTCGTATATAACATCATTAGTGGGCATACGGTACAATACATAAGTAAATTTTTTTTTTATTAGAGCTAATGCAGTAAAGCCACTCTCCATGAAGTATTTAATAGTTTTCTTACATCGTTGACCATGGAGTTTCAGAATTAATGATTCGAAGTTCGATTTCAGTCAAAATAAGTGACGTATTTATTTCAGAAGTATTCTATTTTTTAAAGCATATACTTGTTTACATAATCGCTTATCGGTGAATATTATCAAAAAAAGCTAATTTTATCATCGGCTACATCTATTTAATTTTCTGATTCGGAATTTTAAAACAGAACTCCTGCTTTCGAAATACCGGTAAGTTAATCCGGATACCCCTTAATGTTACCGTAAACTGTCGTATGCAAGACCTCCCAGATATCAGACTCCCTATGTAGACCCGGGTGTGAATCTCAAAATTTACAATAACCAAATGCGGGTTTTTTTAAATAAAAAATTCTCCACCATGTATTAGACCGGGGTTTATTATTAGTTTAATTTTGGTGAGGTATAAGAGACCCAGGTCTTTTATACAGCAGTTTACGGTACTTGCTAATCGAAGTATCAAATTAAACTATTCAAATGAATTGGTTAGTTTATATTTATCTTTGTGCAGTGGGGAGTTTCAGAATGAATTCGAAAATAAGTGGAGTTTAAAAGATCCTATTTCCTGTTTTAAATTCTGAATCGAAAAACTAAATAGTCTTTGCCGATGATAAATTTAAATATATTAGGGTATTTCAGAGCTAATGCACAGGCTTCTGGGTTTGAATTAAATTGATGACATATTTATTTCGAAATTAGTAATCTATAAATCCCTATTTATTTTTATTTGTAAGCTTATTTTTTAAAATTAATGTTTTTTAGATTGTGAATGTCTTTCGAAAATTATTTCTAGTTATTTATTAATTGATTACGAAAGCATCATATGATAATAATCTATAATCAAAAAAAAGACTTACTCATGTTATCTCCGGATAACACCTATTTCACTTTCTGATTTCAAATTTTTGAAAAGAAATAGGGCTTTTCAAACACCTATTATTTTTAAAATAAGTTAACTCTGAAACACCCCTATTTACTGATAAATAAGTGTATATACCTTAAAAACATTATGCGTCACTTGTTTTAATATAAATAAATCACTTATTTTATCTGAAAATGGACGCCGAATCATTAATTTGAAACGACCTAGTTAGAGTTACAGCAGTTTTCATAAATACTGGGACAACTGATAAAAATTGTTTCGGCCGAATTCGATGAGTTTTTGAATTCGGTGTTATCGGCATTGTATTTCCCATTACAATAGTGTCGATAACACCGAATTCAAAAACTTATTGAATTCAGCTGAAACAATTTTATCGGTTGCCTCAGAATTTATAAGAATAACTGTGATACTGGATTCGGGTCCTAATTATAAGGCCATGCAAAGTTTTATTTATTATTTTTTTTTTGCCCATTTCTTTTAAACAACCATAAAAATGGTTTATTTTAATGATATTTAATGAGTATAGTTATATTGATTATCATAAATTAGTTGGCATTAACATCGGAAAATGTTTAAGGGATATCAGAACATTACGGGATTGTTTATAGGTCAGCGGGAATTTTTGGAGGTATTATAATAATCTGATAAATTGGAGAACTAAAATAAAAATTAGCTCTCAGAGCCCGGGGGGTGGGTTTCTGATTTTTTGACTCTTAGGCCTAAGTACCCGGAAGTGAGTTTTCAAATTTTAAATAAAGGCTCGAATAAACCCAGCTTGGGTTTAAATGAGCCTGTATTTGTTTAAATGAACCCGGTTTGGGTTCAAATGAGCCGATTAGGTTCAAATGAACCCAATTGGGTTCAAATGAGCCCGAATTGGGTTCAAATGACCCTGAATTTGGTTCACTTGAACCCAAATCATTTGTTCTTTTTTTATTTATTTTTTAATATTTTTTTTTGATTTATTTTTTTTAATTTTTATTTATATATTACAACTTGCTTTGTGCAAGTTTGTAAAGCTTAGGCCGTTTTTAATTAATTTTTAAGTAACTTCATCCCCCCTTGTTTAACTGCCGCGGAAAATTAAACAAGCCAAAGCATAAGCCTAGTTAATCATGTGATTAATGTTGGCCAATGAGATTTGATCAAATATTCTTGTGATGTGTTTGTTTAACCCACCCCCATGCCTGAGCCTAAATATTGACGTTAACCTAATAATCAACTAAAAACTGTTTTATTTAAGGCCACACACATTACCCGCCGACTCATTTTTTTCAATTTTCAATTTTTTGGCTTTTTTTTTTAGATACCAATTGTGCCAATTGTTCGATTTTTTGGGCATTTATTTTTTAGATATGAGGACCTTAATTTCCCGTAATTTTCTGATAGAACTGACGGAGAAAATATGACTGTTGACACAATTTTTTGATTCAATGTTGTATGAAATGAAAAATTAACCTTGCATAACCTTTGGCGTGAAATTTATTTTATTAATTTACAGTAAATTTAAAAAAAACCCTCTGACCAACCGACCCATATCTTCAGATCCCATGTATTACTTTTAACAAGCTTAAACACTCTATATTTCACAATATATAAACCAAGACCTTTAACAAATCTTAATACTGTAATACGCTTCAAGAACTAATCTAACTTAAAGCCTATCCTATACATTATATTAGACCTCTCATTAACAACTTTGTTTTGTCTAAAAACCCAACTTAAGATCTTTTAATCTTAAAAAAAGAAAGATAGTTATTTTCATTAGAAACTGTTTCTATTTAGCAGTTTAAAATTTAGAAAAGGCTTTTTTTTTTCTTTATCTAGTTCAAAAAGTCGTTATTAAATCAACTCCTCTTAAATTAGAGATTATTGGAGATTATTTTTGAAGTTAGCTTTCTAGCAACTCTTCAAAGCTAGAAATGATATTTGTTAAAAATAGGTACTTGTGTAATGTTACGTTCTTAAAAAGTACTCTAAAACATATAAATAAATTACCCAGGCAATTGATTTGCATTAGACAATCAGATGAATTTCTGCCTGTGACTATTTCTCCAGTAAGTCCTCCGCTACACTTCAGACAATAATTCAATATAGTTATACTTTCTATCTTATTCAAGAAATAGATTGATATGGATAGTGGTTTGGGTCCTAATTATAAGAGCATTATTTGGGAGATGTTGCAAGCAACAGCCAACAGTAATTGAAATTGTCTGACTAGATGTATAGAATTTATTAATGAAAATTTCTCAAATCACTTGAAAAAAGTACAGTATAAATATTAGTAATAATAAACCTTTTTATATATTAGTTGGCTTAGTTTTTTTAAAAATGTTTTTTTTAAACTACTTCCACAGAGGACACCATATAGGCATATTTTATTTATTATTTACAAACAGACAATAAATGTCCTATATATTACAGAGCAGCCTAGACCAAAAAAAGAAGAAGAAAGGAAACAAAAAGGAATATAAAAAGTATTCAAAACTATTTACAATATTAATTCTACATAAAATTGGTTATACTAAGGGGCGTGCCATTTATCACATGATATTTTTTACTTAGTAGCCACCCCTATCCATGTGTGGTGTGATCACTTTATCTAATTCTGATTAATTAATCTAATATATAGACGTGGTCACTATTTCTGACCATGTATCCATGGTAAAACTCACGTGATAAATGACATGCCCCTAAATAGTTAACTAAATACCCTCAAGACAAGGTATTTTATTACTCCTTTTATACTATTATATCCCCTTGTGTATAGAATTTAAGACCCTTAACTCATTGTTTAGTCTCTTTTGAATTATAGCAGGTAATATCATCTCTGGTATTCTTTTCTGTTTCTATTTAACCTAGGTGTACTAGCACCAAATCTCATATAGACAAGTGATATGCAACTATATTGCTGTTTTACATTTGGCAGGCTCTTCAATATTAGCTGAAAAAATTTCATCTAATGATTGTGGAAGTCTATTATTGATTGATATTTTCAAGTATTTGTAAGCTTTGGTTCATAACATTCTGCTAATCTTGCAATCCAGAGCAAAGTGTATTAGAGTTTGTGGTTCATCTGAGCACATAGAGCAGTCACTATTTTTCTTCCTATTGATATGTAGTAATCAGTATCCAAGGGGGAGTGCTCAAAGTTTCAATCTTTAGACAACATCCATCTTTCTATTAATAGTCCATTTTTCCTTAATTCAGTTGACTTGATCTATCTGGTTAGAGGAACAGTTGTTTTTAATGCATAGATATTCTGTAGCTTTTTTTACTAAGTAGCTACCACACTGCTTTCCTATACTAAGTTCTCCCAGGTAATTACCCTCTTCAAGTATCTGGCCTTCAAGTCTATTCCAAGCTAATATATATAGTTGTCACATCTCTGGCCATTCTTTGGTTATAGCTAATCAAATATTTAGTGCATTTTTAATCCCTATGTTCCTTTTGTTCTGTAAGTTTTTAGTGACTATAGCTTTCTCTACTTTTTCTCAAAAACTATCACTAGTTAGAAGCTTTATCAACACTATAATTAGTTTATAGGCCAGAATATCTTTTAAAATTGGGGCTGCTAGATCTCCTTGGTCATACCCCTGCTGAAAGATTGAGTATCTTAAGAGCATTCTTAACCAGTTTTTAACCTATTCCATGATTATATTATTAAACACATATAACTGTTTTCTTTTAGGAGAAGTGAGGTACACAAGATACTACATTTTAGAAATAAAAAGTACTAGTATTCTACCTCTTAATAAAAGATTTTTATTTTTTATAGATTTGATTTTGTCTTGAATCACATGGGCTAAATTCTCCCATAAATGCTTTTTTGAACTACCTTTACTATCTACTTTGTACCTGAGTATCGTGATTGAATTGTCTTCTGCCCTCTTTTAAAATTATATTTACTGGGTAATTTATATTCCCGTACTGTTATTGTAAGTAGCATTAACACCGTTTATGTTAGCATTTGATGCGGCTTTGTAAGTTTTAGTTATTTCTAGAAAGTTGAGCCAATAGCTATCTGAACCAATATCTATAATCAAATTATCTACTATGCAGCAATCCTGAAAAGTTGACTATTAATATCAATACAATTAATCTTTTTATGTATATATCTTAGTAAAGGTTCTATAGTTAGTATACAAGAAATAGGAACAACGGATCTCTTGTTGAATACCTCTTTCAATCTGAAAGGGTTCTGAGAGCAACTCTACATCTGTGATATGTCTTGTTGTGATGAAAATAATGCATTAACTGCATTAATAAATTTTATATCAAAGTTCATTTTATTTAGTACTATTTGCAAATGATTAACTTTGTCAAAGGCTTTCTGCTAATCTATAAAAAGAAGCTAGTAATGCTTAGACTGGTCAATTTAATTCTTCATAACTGTAGCACATCCAGAGTCACATCCTATATTAATCTTTCAGTTACAAATTCTTTTTGATATGAGCCAATAATATTGGTACATATTGCATTCAAACAGTTTACTATAATTTTTATAAATATTTTTACATCATAGTTGATAAGTAAAATTGGTCTCCAGTTACCAACTTCCTCCAAATTGTCTTTTTTCTTGGGAATATGTACAGTCAAACCTTGCAATAGTTACGTGCCAAAATCAGACTTTCTATGTGCCTATTGCGAGATTGTGACTAAAGCGAGCTAAAATTTATATATTATATATAATTAAATAGAAAAATTAAAGTGACTATAGTAAGATTGTGACTAATGCGAATGTGACTATTGCGGGATTTGACTGTATAATAATATTCTAACTTCATGAAATTGGTATTTTCTCTAATTTTAGTACCATATTAAACAACTTTAATAGTGTTGAAAAAACCTTTTTTTTTGCCAGCTTGTAGAATTCATAACTAAGTCCATTCATTCCAGAGGTTTTATTGTTAGCTAGCATATTTATATCAGTAAAAATTTCTTCCTTAGAGATTTCTTTAACCATCTAGAATTTTAAACTAATGATATTTGGAGTCTTTGGGTTAAGCTTTTCACAGCTTCTCTATTAAAATCTTCTGTTTTATAAAGTTGTTCAAATTGTTATAAATATACTGCAGAACAGTACTTGGATCTTTATTTTCTGAATTATTTGGGTCTCTAATTTTAGTAGTAAATGTTGATGAAAACCTTGTTTTGTAATGTATAAAGAAGTATTTCATGAACTTTCTTCTATGGTTTATCTATTTTGCTTCAATTTGGTTTGCCACTTTTTTGCTAATAACGATAGTTTCTCCTGTAATTGTTAACTTATGTCCTCTGCTACTACTTATAGGTTTTTTATATTTGTCATCACACATGATCTTCTCATTTACCTTGGTTAGCCTCTTATGCAATTTTTGAATTTTATTTTCTAGTGCTATTTGTGGTTTATATGCTCTTATGATCAATTGGATAATGCATTTATAACAGTTCTGATTAGCTAAGTCTTTAATATTGCATAACTCCTCTTTCACTTCCCTCCTAATTCTTGTGTTGTCCTAGCATCTGTTGCCAAATTGCCAGAATGCTGTCTTAGAGTATTCTTGATCAAAGTGCAGTTCATATTCCACTAATAGATAATTTGAATTTCTGTATTTAGTAGCTATTATTACAAAATTGTGTGTAATTAGTATTAATAAAAATATAGTTCAAATAAGTGGCCATTAAATAGTTTCTTTAATTTTTTTTGATAAAAAGTAAAAAGGGCTTAAGCTCTATTATCTCTACTGTATCTACAAACTCTTGCATCTTCTGCCTTAACATACCACATGTAGAATTATTATTCCTTAAACTATCTAGTGGGCAAATTTGCCTGCTAAAATCTTGTTTTTTTTGATTTTTAAACAATTGTGCCAGATTTTTCTAAGCATTTCTACCCCTCTTATAAGCTAGTATTAAAGTATACCATTTTGCAGATCAACTTGTGATTTTATATCATGTGGTAGTAGTATATCACAAGGAATATGCATACTAGTAGTACAGCAATTATCTATTAATTTCTATTAATTTACTATTAAAAAAATCAAAAAAAAATCAAAAAAATATTATGAACAAGTCCCTATATTTCATGCAATGATATTTCATCTATATCTGTAATATTCAAAGCTGAATTATCAGAGTGATTGAGAAGCTTTGACCCAATAAACATTCTTTAACAAAAATGCAAAATATTTTGTGAAATTTTGTTTGTGATCTTTGCTTGTGTCACATGGTATTTGCAATAACATACTATTGTATTGTCACATGCATTGTGTTCCCAGGAGTTACTCTAATCAATTTCGGTTAGTCTTTCAGCAAAAAAAATTTTGCTATATGTTTACTTTTTTTCTAATTATTTTAGTGAGCAAATTTGCCCGCTTAACTTAGATAGTTTAAGGGATACAGTTCAGCTTGGCAAATTCTATTTTAATACAGATTTAGGTTCATATTAAGATCTCTAGCAATAATATTAATAGCCTCCTTATCCAACTGTGAATACCAGTTATTAAAAAAAGAGACATAGTCCTCAATATTCAGTAGAGATATATATTAATAACCCAATATGTACATTGTCTAAAATTAAATCTTGCTGATAAAATTTGCCCATGATATAGTTCATTTATCTTCTCAAACTTAATTTCTTTCTTTTCTGCCAGAATTGCTGTTTTGGATATCCAATAAGAGTTAAAGACCCATTGCTGTACAAGAAAATTTCTAATAGCATAGTCATAAATTTGGTTTTCTAAATGAAAATTAAATCTAATTTGTATGATTTTAACAAAGTCATAATAGTTTTTTGAAATTTTTGTTTGTTATTCAGACCCTTTATGTTTAGAGTTGCTATTTTGATTGTATTGTGCATATGTATAAAAAATAAGAAATGAAAAATAAAAAAATTATGTATTCTACTATAACAAGGCCCTGCTTTTCTTAATCATCCTATCCTTATTATATAGAGATAGTCTCTTATCTATAACTGTACTACTATTCTTTTTTATTAATTACTTGAACAAATCCATCCTTATCTGTTATCAGTTTTTATGCTACATGTGTATCTACCACTATTTCTATTTTGTTATCTTTTTCATATTTTTGTGCTACCTTCTTAGCTTCAATTTCCTTCATTTGTTCTGCATTTTCTATATTGACCACCTCTTTTTTTTTGCTTCCAGGTGTATGCAAGAAATTCTTTGTCTCTTGTACATTTTTGTTCAATCAATTATCAGTTATCTCTTTATTTGATGCTCCTTCAGAGATTTTTCTATCTTCATTACATATCAATTTCTGCTTCTTGGCATTATTTTCTATATTCAAGTTCTGTATGGTTTCTGCAATATATGGATTATTTGCACTGTAGGTTACCGATTCTGTTATTTTAGTTTGATTTTGTACTTGGGTTTGGACAATTGCCTGTAATCTATGTTCTTTTCGTTTTTGTCAATATTCAATCAATTTTCTAAGTTCTTCGTATTTCCTCTTAATGTGGCCTTCTTTGTCACAATAAAAACAGAGTTTGGGGCCTCTTTTCACTCTAGTGTAACTTTCTAGTTCCATATATGGGTATACCTGAAGTTATCTCTATGTGGTCTGGGTCCTTAGTCATCTCAAATATAACAATCCATTGATTTGTGCAAACCCGTGTGCCTTTATAAACCATGGGCTTTATTAAAAAATCTTCCCAAAATCTTTGGTGGTCTCTTTAATCAAATTCAAAATGCAATCTTTAGGTCCCATTGGGACATTTTGTAACCTAACTGGGAGAAAACTATGTCTAAGATTGACTGGGATATACTCTAGAAGTGCTTGTTTGAAAATAACAATTCTCTATGCAGCATACAGTTGTTGTTTTTCTTGACTAGTAAAAATAACCTCGAGGTACAAACATTTTCCTCTATTGTAGTGCAGCCTACTGGCAATCAAATCATCTCCCATTTTTGCATATAACACTGCTACGATATCATTAATTGAAATATTCTCCAAACTTTGAATGTTGAAAATTAAAGCATTATCATTTTTTGTATGAATTTATCTCTGGGGCAAAGTTAGAATATGTCGCCTTATCACATTTTAATTTAGTGAACAAGCTGGACCATTGGTGCACTTCTGGTGGTTTATTCTCTGAATTTATTAAATTTGTGCCTAAAGTTGGGTTCAGAACTTCCTCTTGCATGATGGAATTCATTACTTCAGAACTTTTCGCAGTTTTTCCAGAAAGTTCCTCCATATTCCCTGGTGACTTTCCTTTTCGTCAAAGAACCTTGAGCCCGTATCTGTTGGATCTTCCCCCACAGAAAGCTTTAAGTCCACATCCTCTAGCCAGTCCACAGACTTGTTATTAGATGTATCTAAGTTCTGTTCTTGCTCTTGTTCTATGTTTAGTGAAGAAACTGAGCTTTCCTGAGCTATGTTCTCCTTGTCTCCCGTGGCAATGGGTTTTGACCTAGTATATGAATCTTTATGCGTTCATCATGGGGTTTGCCCATATTTAGTTTTATATTCTTCCTTTTCTTCGGTATTAGGACTTTCGCCCTTTTGGTGCGGTCTCTTGCATTTTTAGAGCTAACTCTACTCAAAAATTTGTCCTTTTAGCACCCTCTCGGCACTGGAACGCGGTAGAGTGCAGATCAATCCTGTATTTTTCGTAATGCACTGACTAAAGACCTGAGGTCTAATACAAAATACCCAACAAAACTTTTCAAAAGACCCGGGTAACATGGACTAGTCCAAATAATGCCCATATCTAAACATTCGGGATATTCCGGAGCCTCGCTCTAATTTAGCCTCAATTTTGCTCTTTCTATTCGGAATACTTCGGACCCATAAGCATATGCGTTGATTGGGACTAAGTGACTTATGTCTAATAAAAAATATCATTAGCCCATAAATATCCATGTCAATGGTCCATGTTGTCCATGTCCATATTTTCAAACACTGGCGCGCACGCTTTACATTATGTATTTTCCACTATAGTATTTTGCACAAGTGATATTTAAAAAACGGGTATTTTAGTCAGTGCACTACAGTAATGTTGAAAAAACTAGTGTTTGTGTATCCACTAATCCTTTAAACTTCGATTATGGTAAAAAAATAATTTATTATTTATATAATATTTATACATGATATCCATGTATGTAGATTGTTGTATGCAAGGTTTCATGTTTTAAAAAATTAAATATTATAAATTACATCGTGGGATGGAACAGTTTAACCGTTTTGTTGGTCATGGGCCAGAATTATTTTAATGCCGGCAAAATTAAACGGTTAAACGATTAAATGATTAAATGATTAAACGATTAAGAAAAATTTTAGGCAGTTCCAATCCTTAATTACATCAACTCATTAAAGAAAAAAAATCAATAAATTAGTTCTATGTCGAAAAAGATATACAAAATTAGGTGCTTTTTTATCAAAACTAAATAATGTTATAATATTTGCTTTAAGCATGTATGTTTGTAATATTGTATTAATGTAAATGTGAAATTCATATATCAGGACTTATTAAATGTTGACTATTATCATGCTAATACTATGCTAATGGTTTAGGATAATTTTAATTGATTCAAACAGTTACATCCCTATATACTTGATTATTGTTAAAAAAAATTATTAAAAACATTGATGGTAATAAAATAAGAGTAGCAAAAATCAAATGGTCTATAAACCAGGTAAACCATCAACTCTTATACTTATTAAATCCATTCTAAATAATTTAGTTATGGCTTTTCTTTTGGATTTGAAATATTTCATATTCCGATATAGAAAAATAATATTCATTTATATATCTAATTGGTTTTTCATATGAATAGTGATAACACCAACATTGATTATGTTGATTGAAATTATCTTTCATGCATAGGTCGTCATCAAAACATGGCCCATAATCAGGATCCGAATAAATTGCATCTTGTGAAAATTTTATACGACTTAAAGTTGAGGATTGGACATCACCATTTTTCAAAGAAAATATAAAACTTTCGTTACAAGATTGTTTACCAGCTGATATATCCCATTGAATAGGATTATAACCACCAAGAATTTCATCAGTACCTTTAACTTTCATAACTAAAATAGTATTTGCTTGTTTATCACATAAGTTCCAAAATGATTCAACAGTAAAACCGTCTCTAGTTCCACGAAGAAGCAATTTAAAATCATAAGGGTTATTTATAATTGAATATATATCTTCTTTTTTATCGATCCATGATGCAAGTTCTGCAGCATGTTCTTCATTAATTATTGTAGAAAATTCTATTTGATTTTCTAATTTTTTAGCCGGTAATGTCGGTGTTAAAATAATTCGAGGTGGAAGAATTCTTGTTGATATTGGTCGACTTGGGTTTGTAGTTCTTCTCATTATATCTCTCCAAAGGTCTCTATCTAAGATTGATTGATAAGGTTCTATATTATCAACAATATCATCAGCAGATATTTGAAAATAACGAATATGAGGCAAACAATTTTGTAAAGTAATCCTTAAAGATAAAAAGTTTTCATGAGACCATTGTTTAAGATCAGATGGTAAACCAGAATTTTGAGCGATTCCCCATTTAATGATATAATTCCAAACTTTTACTTCTTCAATTTGTAAATCATCCCGTCTTATAAGTGAAACTAATGCATTTTCAGGAAGAGAAGTAAATTCAGTAGAATCGAAAACATTATTTGGATATTTTACTATAATGTCATTGCACCAATTTTGCAATTTTTGAAGTGTATTATTTTGAAAAATTGTTTGATAAATACGAGTAAAATTTAAACGAAGCCAGTGATCATTTGTATTAATTAAATAATCTTCAAAATGTTTAGCTAATTCTTCAAGAAAGAACTCGCAAGCGATAAGCATAAGCATAAAAATAAATGTAGTGTCAACATTTTCTAATAAAATAGCACCTCCGTAAATATATCTTTATTAACAAAAAAATTCAAAATAAGATTCTTGTATATGTAATAAAGCAATAGAAAAGGTATTAGATTAATCAAATATAACTTACTTAATAATAACATCAAATTGTTGAGCAGAAACATGTTTTAAATTAATTGTTTTAACATTATTTTGAGTTTTACTAGTGCTTACTAATTTATTACGAAAATATGAAGACCTATGTCTTAAAATATTTGAATGTGCACGAAATGTCTTTGTGTTCAATGATTCACCAACATTAATAATCACATTAAAATCCTCTTTGTCATCAAGGAGTTTAAGGTAATCAGTTGAAAGTTTTTCTAAGTGGTTTGATGCCATCTTTGTTTAAAGTTTAGTAACAAAGTACGTACATACGTACGTACGTATAAAATTTATGATTGCTTTATATTAATAAAAGTGGTTTGTAATATAAACATATTGTTATACAAATATCCAAATTTACACTCTCATATGTATATACATTTGCCGTAATTAATTAATACAAAGCATTTAAGTGCGTACGTACGTATGTACGTACAGTTCGTACTGTACATATGTACAATGAAATTTTACAAATTTATTAGTACTTTGATATCTAGTGTTACAAACTACAAATAACAAACAATAACAAACCGAAGTTCCTTATTCAAGGATAAATTGTATTGAAAATTGAAAGAAATCTAAAATTAGGCCGTTCGAAGTTGATTCTTTGGTTAACATCACTTTTCCAGGACTCCCGGGAGGGGGGTAAAATGAAACGAACATATGAAACGAACATATAAAAATGAACAAAGATGGGCCAATTTCATTGGCTGATATAATCAGGTGACTGGTGAGAGTCATCCAGCGTTTTGATTGGCTGTTCGTTTTCGGGGGGAGGTAGGGGAGACTTCAGCTGAGGGAGGGGTGATGTTAACCAAAAATTAACTTCAAACGGCATAATTTTAAATTTTTTTAAACATTACTGGGTGAGGAAAGACCATGTTGCATAGAAAAATTTCGAATAAATGTTAGTATAAGGTAAGTATTCCTAATTTGACGCAGGTCCTAATTTGACGCATTTACGATATCTTACATTCCAGCGGTCGTAATCACATGATTTTAGTACCGTTCGACTCGTCTCGTCGAGACGAGTCGAACGGTACAAAAATCATGTGATTTCAATCACTGGATCGCAAGATATCGTTATTTAATTGATCTACATTAATTTTCTTGCCCGAAGCTTTGGCAAGAAGTAACCGCGACATGTTAAAATCGACTTTTTATACCAAATAAACTGATACTTATATATTCGAAAAAGTTATTTATATGATAAACTTTGTATAATCTAAAATGTAACAAAGTTTGGATCCTTTATTTTTTTAATAAAGTATGCCTTCATGATACGTATTTAAATAGCTAGACATCACATTTTCGATTCAAGTAACTTCGCAAAAGATTACCATTAAATGCTTGTAATAATTAATCCTGCGGCACACTATTTAAATTATATCCATGCAAATAATATGAGTAGAAAAGAAACACGGTTCATAAGACTTTAATGCGCACAAGTAAATTATAACATGCAAAAAAAAAAACGCGAGATTCGATCGTGATTCGATCGTGAATACTTGTAAATATTTACAGAAAAGCTTGTATAATTCCACATAGCAACCTCAAAAGTGTCTCTTTAAATAAAACTTTTACACCTAACAGTTAAACCAAAGACAACAATTTATTACATTTAAAAATTTTAAAGCAATGACTAAATACAGCGATTATAATACCCGACATAACGCTATTAGTAATGCCCTTAAGGCAATTAAAGACACCCCAAACGATTCTAAAATTCCAAGTGTTAGAAGTATTGCGCAAGACTACGGTCTTTCAGAGGCTACCCTTAGGCGTGCTATCAAAAACGATGGTCCTCCCGCTCGCCCCGGTCGTGCTACGATTTTGTCAACCCATGAAGAAGAACAGCTTGTTGGTTATTGTTTAAACATGCAAAAGCTCGGTTTTGGGTTGACAAAATCTGGTGTAAACCAGTGCGTGATAGATATTGTTCGTCACGACGGACGACCTCATCCTTTTAATGGTAATGGGCCGGGGCAAAAATGGTGGCGACGCTTCATGAAGGATCACCCTGAACTTTCGTTTCGTGTTCCGCAGGCCCTAAATGAAGCTCGCGCACAAAAAGGGAACCCTATTATTATTAATGACCACTTTAATAAACTTGGAAAAATTATCCATGAATATTCGCTTACCGCAGGCCAAATTTGGAACATGGTGCCTTTTTTTTTATTTTTTATTTTGTTTTTTATTTTTATTTTTTTTATTTTAATTTTTTTTTAGGATGAAACTGGGTTCGTCATTGAGCCCAGACTTCAAAAAGTTATAGCCAAAAAGGGAGCACGCCAAGTTCATCGAGTTTCAAATAGCAACTCTCATGAGCATATTTCTTTATGCCCAACCATTTCAGCCGCCGGGACGTACATCCCACCATTGTTCATTTTTAAAGGAAAGAGATTGATCCCGGGTCTTTTGAATGGCGCTCCTGCTGGTTCCGTCATGGGATTCACTGAAACGGGATACATGCGGGAAAGCCTATTCCAAAAATACATTGAGCACTTCGTTAGCTCTATACCACCTCTACGTCCTGTTTTGTTAATCCTAGACGGTCACAAGAGCCACGTTAATTACACGAGCGTTAATTATTGTCATGAGCATAATATTCTCCTTTATACCCTTCCGCCTCATACCACTCATATTTTGCAGCCAGCTGAATTACCATTTGCTGCATTAAAAAAAGCATATGATAGAGAGTGTGAAAAGTTTCGAACTAACAATGATGGTAAACTTGTGACAAAGCATACGTTCGCTCAATTATTAGGACCACCCTATATTACAACATATACGCCCATGGCAATATGTAATGCCTTTAAGTCTACCGGAATTTGGCCATTCAATCCTAGTGCAATTGGCCCTGACCGTCTAGATCCTTCATTGGCAACAGAATATACTAACCCTTCACAACTTCTTGATCAGCAATCTTTCTCATCTTCGTCTTCACTATTGTCTTCTTCACAATCGTCGTCTTCACCTTCACAATCGTCATCTTCTTTACAATCGTCTTTGCAATCGTCGTTTTCATCACAATCGCCTTCGTCTTCACGAACTTCAAAGTTAACTAAAGATAACCCTACGAAAAAAGAACTAATGTCAGAGATTAAGTTACTAAATGAAAGGGTTGAACAGTTGGAAGAAGAGATTGAAACTCTTAAAAACCCTGGTACAAGTCCTTTGCGACTCATACTTAAATATCCCTTGCGCAATCAATCACAAGCCGAAAACTCTGAGGTTGATAAGGAGCAATCTAACTCCCAACCGCTACCAAGAAAAAAGAGAAAAACAATGCCTTTCTCCCAGCTTTTAACAAACGAAAGTTCACTGCAACAATTGAGAGAAGCTGAGGAGGAGGCAGAAAAGGTGGCCAGCAAGAAAAAACGTAAAAAAGAAATTGCCCTTGAAAAGCGTATGGCACGTAAAGCTGAAAAAATGCAAAGGCAGGAAGCACGAAGGCAAAAAAAGGAAGAAATGGAAAGTATTAGGGCAGAAAAACAAAATACAAAAGAGTTAAAACGACTTGAGAAAGATAAAATGTAAAAATTACTTCCTTTTATTGAGTGCGTCAAATTAGGGCGATCTTCTGATAATCGCAGTTTTTGGAAGAACTTTGTAACTAGAATAAGAATTTTTTTTTTGATTAAAAAAATTCTTTTTTTTTTGATATATAACTGATTTAGATCGAATTATATCATATTTAGTAAAAACTTGTTTGTTTTTATATTAATTTTATAAAGACTTGCTATTAGGCAAGATTAACTGCGTCAAATTAGGAATACTTACATTATGCAATACTGATTCAAACTTTATAGCATGATTACTAACACGTCCTTTAAGACCATGAACAATAGTACTTAAATTATTTTTTGAATAATGTGTGCGAATTGCTTCCCATTTAGATTTTCCAATTGCATAGATAGTAAGACAAGAGTTTTGGCAAACTGAAACCCCTTGAAAATTATAATTAATTGTCATATACTGTTTAATTTCTCCACGGTTAGTAACTGGTCATACGCTAGCCTCAAGAATTCCTAACAAAAAACATATTTTTTTCTGCCTGGTGTCATTAATCTAATCTTACAAAATCTTTTAAGGCTTCGTCGTGATTAATAGAGGTATTAAAACTGTTTTTAGGACAACAAGCAGTTTGTTGAATTTTAGTTAGGAACGCTTGGTTGGGTTGTCTTGTTCAGACATTTTTTTTTTCATCGTATTCATTTAAGTTTTGAATTATATTGGTTTGATATATTTGTTGAAATAATGCAATTTCTTGCTGTGTAAAGCAATCCAACTCAAAACTTCTGCGCTATTATTACTCGCTTGATTTTCAATAAAAAATTCTTCTTCATTTACTAATTCATCACTATCCACAGTCGTATTCATCAGCAAGTACATTTTTTATAAAATCTACATAGATCCACAACATTACATAAATATCATATAGAATACTATATAAAAATTATATATATTAATTTTTATATGTTATTTAATATAGAATTTATTGGCCGGCGCAGGGGCTAAGATTTAAAGCCGCCGCGTATGCGGACGACTTAACAATAGGAGTGACTTCGCACGGAGTGGAGTACACTTAACAAGGTTATAAGGGAATACGAGGCAGTATTGAATGCCAAAATTAATGAATCAAAGTCAGTTCTAATCCCACTTACTACAAACGCAAGGCGGTTTGAAGCAGAAGAGATTAGCAGCTATAAAATTTTGAGGGAAGACGAAACAGTCACGGTTTTGGGATACAATCTCAATATTGAGGGTCGTCTTGAAAGTGGCTGTTGGCCTAAAAACATAAAAAGAATTAAAGAAATAATAGAAGGAATGAGAGGACGAAACCTATCTTTTAGGGGTAAAATATTAATTGCAAAGTCACTAATTATATCAAGGATATGGTACTGTCACAAATCACAATTTGTGACATTAGAAAATTCAATTATTTTTTATTTTTTAAATTTTTTATAGAGATCGTTTTCCCTATTTTTCTGTTTATGTAGTGATTTACATATGTTTACCTAAGCATTATAGCACGCTTAACGTGCTATCACGTCAAACGTGCAGTGGCGGAGAATTTTGTGGCTTCGAGATTATGTGGAAATACGTTCAAAGTGATGGGCTTAAAATTATTATTTTCGTATCACATTAGGTGGCGGGTTGCACGTTTAACGTGCTAACGCGTCCAACGTGTAGTATAATTAACCTAAATGTATATAAGCACCCATTTTTTCGAGTTTAATAATGCAGAATCTTCTCCTCGATTTTTAATAAAATAAAAGGAAGTAAGCTTAAGTTGTGCTGAAGAGTCTTTTTTTAAAATCGAAAGTTTTTTTCCTAGTTGTAGTTTAATTTTTCGTGTTATTATAAAAGTTGTCCCGAGATTCTTTTCCCAATCTCGTTGTTATCTGTCCTGTTAACCCCCGTACTGTTACAAACTAAAATCGTATAATTCTTCGTAACTATTAGAGTTAAATCGGTTAAATACTCATCTCTCCCGAAATAATAGTTACAGTACGTGGCTTACTTAATGCCCTTAATTATAAACAATGTGCAGAGATCAACGATCAGCTGGCACAGTGGATAAAAAATAAGTCGAAATTGCTTCCAAGGGTTGAGACATTTCAAAGAGCATTGCAACATGGTGGACTGAAGGCCCCGGTGCTGAAGGATTTACTAGACGCAGGGCTTCTCCAAGTTTGGATAAAATTATGGACTAGTGAGAATTATTGGGCAAAGTGGAACGTAGGTTAATCGAAGCTAGGTTGTGGAACAAGAGAGGGATCACGAGTAAGGCAGCACTGAACTTGGATTCAGTCAGAACAAGCGCGTGGCCGGAGAAGTGGAAAAGGTACCTAAAGGCATGGAGAAGGGCAGAGGGTACTATAATGGAAGGACAGAACAAGGGCCCTGGAGTAGGGAAAAGGTGAGTATAATCAATAAAACAGATGAAGAATATTCGGTGAAGAAAGCTGTTGAATTCTTCTACGAAAAATCAAGAAGGTTGGTGACCACGCAAAGAAATAATGGCGGAGACAAGGATAACACGGAACACTGGAGGTGGCAAGAGTTACGGTGGACCTCGAATAAAAGAAAGGATATCTTGTGGCGGTTTCAACATGGAGCCCTGCCGCTGAGCTTCAGAACTAAATACTTCACGCAAGATTTGTATCATGTGCAAGGAAGGAGAACAAACGTTAGAACATTTCGGAGTTAGTGTAAAATCACCCGGAAAATATGAGAAATCGCTTACGGGTTCCTGAAAAGTCCCAGAGAAACCCTTCCGGAGAGGATAGAGCAAACTTGGTTGGCTACCAACTTGAGGGACCCAGGAAATCGTCACAGAAGAAATGCAGCTTTGTGTCTGCATATTAACACGCTATACGAGATATGGTGCTGCTTTACACATGCTAGGTGGGGAGGGAGTCCCATACCGGAACCGATCCTACCACACATCATCAGGAACAGAATCAAGAAGGAGATAAAGGTGCTGGGGTACAGAAACGGAGGGATTAGTAAGGCGAAGGAATTGTTGTTAGGGAACCTAGTAGTGCAGTAAGGTCCCCTATCAGGGTAGAATGTTATATGTAATATATATGTACTAATAAAGTGAAATTGAATAAAGTACGTCACTGTGCGTCTCCATAAAGGAGTTAAAAAAAAATAAAAATAAAAATATAGAATTTATGTAAAATTTATTTGAATATATATAAAAATAAATTTATAAAAAAGGCTTATGTAAATGTTATATATTTATAAATTTTATGTATAGTAATTAAACAACTTTTATATGCTATAAATATCTAAATAAATTTTTTACATAAATTTTAGATATTAATAAATTTTATATATTATAACTATATAGCTTTTATATATCGTAAAATTTAAATAAAAATTTTATATAAATCTTATATATCGATAAAAATTTTATATAAACATTATATATTAGGCCGTTCGAAGTTGATTCTTTGGTTAACATCACTTTTCCTGGACTCTCAGGGGGGAGGGGGGTAAAATGAAACGAACGTATGAAACGAACATATAAAAATGAACAAAGATGGGCCAATTTCATTGGTCGATATAAATCAGGTGACTGGTGAGAGTCATCCAGCGTTTTGATTGGCTGTTCGTTTTCGGGGGAGGTGGGGGGAGACTTCAGCTGGGGGGTGATGTTAACCAAAAAATTAACTTCAAACGGCCTTACGGTTACAAACCTTACTATGTGTTGCGTAATTTCTGAAGAGCCCTTGCACTTAGTAAAAGGGGTACAAATAAATGACGAAATACATAATGATTTGAAAACAGCAAAGGTGAAACGAAAATATAATTTGAGTGACTCACGTGATCATGCGATCGATCAGGGTTATTACGGGAATCAGAGTGTTGGGCGGGATTAATGAGATCGGGTACAAAGGGTACGGTCGCATCTAAAGCTGACTAAATTAAGCCCCATCTTCATGCATGCATTAAGTCGAAATTTTAGTCAGTCGCTACCTTAGATGTACTAATGTTATACTGTACTAATGTTATCCATATATTAGTTAGGCGAGACCAATTCGATTCGTAGTTTACATTACCCCTTTCAATTAGTAAATATTTTTGAGAAACATGGTAATTTTAGCTGGAGAACTTAATGCCGGGTAGAATTAAGATTAAAAATTGCAAGGTTCCGAAACTTTCCGAAGAGAAATTGAACGAACATAAAAGACGAGCGAGGGAAGCCTGATAATTTCCGATCGAGAAAAAAATTTTAAAGTTTCTATATATATGTCCCGCCCCCCCCTCCTTTTGAGAAAGAATGTAACGTAAACCACCGAATTAAATTGAATTGGTTTCGCCTTAATTTATTTTAATGTTTATTCTATATTGTGAATATATATAGTAGAACAACCATTAATCTAAATATTAAATAAACTGTGAGTACAACGGACATTTATAATAGTAAATATTACGAATAAGTTATTCATGAATATTTATTATTTATAATTCTTTTTAGATGGTAAATGTAAAAAAAAGACATTAGGCTATTAAAGTCCATCAATATTACAATTTTAATTTAATTTTATTCGCAATAATTTAATGCACGTGTAAAAGTATATTTATTCATCTAACAGCTAAGTATTCGAAATAAGTTATTCAACATTTACTATTATCATAATGTTATTTTATTTACGATAATATATTGTGAGTATAAAAAAAATTTATTAAGTTTTTTTAAAAAAACCTATTTTACTAACGAATATCTTTTGATTTTATTTTATTTGCATTAACATTTATTGTTTAAATAAACAAGTTCATGAACATTACGCTTGATTTATTTTATAATTTATCACTACAAATTGATGTATCGTTAGTCTTTATTGATTATTGTCAGCGGGCGACGGGCGGCAACCAGACCAACCAATCACCCACAAAAAAAGAAAACGAGAACGAACACCACCAAACCTCACGATATACTCGATGAGTAGAGGCGGTATGATTTGGCAAGGTAAGGCTAATCAGGTATAAGGTAGGTTTAAAGCGAACGAACGGACCAATTTTTTTTCAAACACTGTTCACTACTTTATTAAAGGGCGAAAACAAGCCCAATTTATAACAATTTACATGAGGGGGATGGGGAGGAAAAAGTACAAAATCGAACTTTTTCAAATTAAGCCCGTCAGCTCTCTTTATCCTCCATAATCCCGATTCTTTTGTTTGTTCTTATTTATTTTTATTTTTTTTTCTTATTTTTTTATTTTTTTCAAAGCTTCGGTTCTTCTCTTTTTCCACGGCCTTGGGGCTTATTCTTCGGGTGCTTGTGCTTCGTGATTCCATTACGTCGGTTCGGGTCTTGGTCACGTTTTTGGGTCCCGTGACGGCGAATTTTCTGCGGCAATTTTACCACTAACACTATCCAGCAAGATTATTATTCTCAATTGCCCCTTTAACAAATTGCTGCACGGAATGATACTGCAATACACGAGAAAGTTTGAATATGGAACCACACGAACCTGCACGTAAATCTATACGAGACAATGTATGGGAAAGCACGTTTACAGCACGTAATAAGGCACAGATTCCGTGCAACTGTGCATGTACTAACGTGCAATTTTTATGTGTTTCTCGTGCATTGTCCCGTGTATATTTACGTGCAGGTAATATATAATAGCATATATCCATACATAAATACATAAAAACATAAATCGTCGTATATGCATTAATTTATTAACTAAATTTTATAATTTTATTAATAAGTTTTATTAACTAAATTTTGTATTTTATTAACTAATTTTAATTATTTTATTAATTAAATTTTATAATACAAATCCTTTAATTTAATAATTTACATGTCGAATAAGAAATACTTCTAATTACTAAAACCACCAACTTTAAAAATAACCCAGCAACTAATAATATTGAAAAAAAAACAAAGTAATAGTACCAAATATGAAAGGTTTAAAAAAAATTTGAAATGCTACTCTAGAAATAATTCCAAAGGGACAACTCCGATTGTGGCAACTCCAATAGCAGTAACAAGGGAGATACTAAAATGCAATAATATACAGAAAGTAATAAAAATAATAATAGTAAAAAAAAAAATAAAGTAGTGATACCACCAAAAATGATGAAAAAACATACACCAAAAATGATAGTGATTCCAAAAAAGCAACTTCCAAGGCAATAACTCTAAAGGATAGTTTAAAAACAATAACAATAACTAAAAAAATTATATAAAAATTAATGACATCAGGAAGTTGTTTTTACATAAAGTATGTAGAAATTTTATATAAATTATATTTAAAAATTATACATACATAGATCTATAAACCCAATGTAAACTTGTATAGCATAAATTTATACATAAATATAATTAATATCCCTTAAACCGTTTGAAAATCATGCCAAATTTGCCCTGAATTTTACTATAAAAATACTTCTGATCTATTTTTTAAAAAATTTAAAATATTTAAATAAAATTTAACATTATAATATTTGAAAATAAGGATTATATTTTTGCAATATTTGTATTTATATTATAAGACAAAAATTTTAGTTGGCTTATAAGCTAAAAAAAGACAATTTTAAAGAAATTTTTTAACTAAAAAATTAATTTATAATTTCTTGAAGAACTCTTTAAATATTGATTTTAAAAATATAGTTTCTAATAAAATATTGTAGTTTATATAAAGGATGACAACTTTCATTATTACACTTTTGGTGATTTACTAATAAAATTAAGACTTGGCTTAAGAGTAAAATTTTTTTTATAGGTGAAAAACATATAAAATTTAAAAAATCTAAAAAAGAAATTATATAGTAAAAATTTCAATACAGAAATTTTAAACTTTTATTGCGCTAAAGTTTTTTAATAATTTTAAAAAATTTTCTTAACAAAGCTAATAAAACAAATCTCAAATTAAATATTTTGCTTAGAAAGTATATAGCTAAAGTTAATATTTAAAATTTTATTTAAAAAATTTTATTTTAAAAAAAATTTCAGGGCAAATTTGCAGGAGAAATGGTTTAAGAGATAATTTTAAATAATATTTATTTAACAGTTACGTAACAAAAATTTAAAAATGTTAGAATAAAAATAAAAGTTATAATTAAAGTTAGGATTAGAATTAGAGTTGGTATTAGGGTAAATTACGAGAGAAGCATTTTTAATTAAAACTACAACAGGGGTTACTCTAATAAAATTTTGAGATATTGACTGTTTCTTTTTTTAAAATTTATATAAAAATTTATTTAAATTTTATTAGGAAAATTATAGATAGCAACCTATTGCTATAGCGACTCCATATGTTCAGCCAATCATATTTAAGATTGGTGATCATATATTTCCAGAGTACTAGATTTGATCTGAATTTAGATCGATCTACAGGTAGATCTAGATTTTTTATTATTATTTTTTTTTTTTTTTATTTGTGATACTACTAATACTTCTTTGGATTTTCTTTAAATAAGCAAACCTTTTTTTTTCTTTTTTTTGTTTTTTTTTACTACAGGTACTAACTTCTTTTTTTTTAGTTTTGTAGTTGCTTTTTTTCTTAAAGTCATTATCCTTGGAGTTGTTGTTTTTGGAATCATTGTTCTTGAAGTTGTTATTTTTTGGTATTCTTGGAGTCATAGTTCTTCGGTCTTGGAGTCGTAGTTCTTGGAGTCATAGTTCTTGGAATTGTCATTCTTGGAATCGTAGTGGGAGTCAAGATCTTTGTCAGTTTTATGTATTTATTTTTTACTAGTTTGTTGTTTTTGTTTATGGGTACTAACTTCTCCCTTTTTTAGGTTTTTTTTTCTTGGAGTTGTCGTTCTTGGAGTTATTCTTCGAGTCACCATTCTTGGAATTGTCATAGTAGTTGGAGTCAAGATCTTTGTCAGTTAAGTGGTTGTTTTTTTACTAGTTTTTTTTTGTTATAGTTACTAACTTCTCTCTTTTTTTAGATACTTCTTTTCTTCATCGTTTTTGGAGTCGTCATTTTGGAGTCGTCGTTCTTGGAGTCATCATTCTTGGAGTCATTGTTTTTTGAGTCATCATTTTTGGAGTCTCATGTGCTTCTGGCATCTTTGTTTTGTCTCTGCAGAAAATCGGTCGAGTTGGCTCAGTTTATGGGTGGGCTCTGTTATGGGTGTATAAGGTGGGCAAAGTTTTTTTTAGATTTTTTTTTATATAAATAAAGTGTGAAGTTGGCACCAGATGTAATATTCGTATATTCGTGTAATTGGTTTTTTTTTAAAAAAAGTAAAAAAATTTCGGGTTGCTCCCAGTAGTGATAAATTCACTCTTTTTTTTTTTGTAACTAGTGTATTTTTTTTAACTTGTATATTTTTGGGTAATTGATCAATCAAAATCAGTCTCATGAGTTACATATTCATTGATTTGCTCTTCGCAAATTGGTTAGCATGTGACTCATGTGATCGATTTTGATTGGTCGATCATAGGGTCACCATAAAATAACGCCCATTTTATAATATATAAAGGTTATATAATTATATATGTAAAATTTATTAATATATACTATTTGTATTAAGTTTTTATTTAAATTTTGCGATATATAAATAGGGTTTAAGTTTTTCACGCACCCGCATGGTCGTGCACCCCCATGATCGACCAATCAAAATCGATCACGTGAAGGATTAGAGATATTAAGTGGTTCGTTCAGTCCGGCTCTAGTTCAGTCCCAAGAAGTTCAAAGAAAAAACGATCTGAACTGAAGTTTATAAACTTCAGTCAAACTTTAAAGGTTAAACTTGGGTTTGAACTTGAGTTCATAAACTCAAAGCATAAACTTAGGGTCAGCTTTAAGTTCAAGCTCAAGTTTATGAACCAAGTTTATTTAATTTTAAATATAACAAAACCATACTTAAAATAATTTTTTTTACACTTTCTTAATTATATCGCAAGTTTAATATTTTCAATTTATATTTTATTTTGATAGTTTTTATGTTTTTAACAACAATATAACATATATCGATATTAACCTATCATGTGGCTTTTTTATATAAGTATTCATCATTAACCAAATTAGAGAGTCCGTTAATATACACAGGAAAAAATGAGATTATCTCATCTGATGTTGTTGGTTTTTTTAGAGTAATTTTTCAAACTCTTCGTAAATTTTTTTGCTCTTGGTATATTTTGCTTCTGCATTCTTGGCTTTGGTTAAATCAGATTGTTTGGAGAATTTTTCGCCCTAACTGCCTGATAATACTGCGTCAATTTCGGCAATTTTGTCTTGAATTTTCTTTTCTCAATATTTTTCTAATTTTTGCTTATCAGTATCAGGATTAGTTTGATAATTTTTTAAGGTATCTAATATTGTTTTAGCACCTTCTAGTTATGCTTTATCTTTGTCCTTGTCCTTACTGGAATAAGATTTATTGTATTTTACCCACTTGTCCAAAAAGAATTTGTTGCATCATAGGTTTTTTGATTACTTGCCAAGGTTTATTAGGGTCGGTAGTACCAGTATTTTTGTCTCAAGTGCCACTATTAGGAGAAGTGCCGCTTCAATCTGCTCCACTAAAATCGTCTTTATCCGGGTTATAAGTATTAGCACCACCCATACCAAGATCAGCAATTTTAATGCTAATATCTTTAACTCACCCTTCCCATTTACTTCGTTGAAATAAAGTAGACATCCAGGTTTAGTAGTATCATATCTTTCATCATTGTAATATTTAGACATAGTACCATCTTTTTTTGAAAATGTTGACTGAAAAAGGCTAAAACGATAGTGGCTCCAAGGCTAGGGGCTGTCCAAATATTTTGACAAATTTAGTCATTCTATCTGGCTGATTTTTACCATCAACTTTTCAAACACTGCCTCCATTTATTCTGGCACCGTGTAAGGGGATTGTGGTATCAAGATCGCCGATTTTGAAGCCACGCAAGCTGCGGGGGTCAGTTTTATCTTGATATTTAGCGTCACCAAATTACTCATTGCCTCAGAATAAGTCAATATCTGTTTTAGGTATTTTCCCTTATTGGCGGCTAGTCCATTAATAATTTGAAAGCGATCAGTTGGGGCATTTACCCCAGGAAATGTTGTCATTTAATCTTTAATTGTTGACACTTTTTGGTACAGGTCGATAATATTCTCACCTTTGTATTTTCCGCCTTTCAGTTCATTTTTAATCTAAGTAATATTGGCTTTACCATCCTGACTATTGTCAAGTAAGTATTTGTTAGTCAAAACTATTATCATAAATACTGATATCAAGGTTGCTTCTGGTACTATGATGAGAAATTGTAAAACCATTCGCATTGGCCTTTAATACTTGGTCTATAGTAGTGAAACCGATTTCGTTTGACCGTAATTCGTCAAAAAGATTTAGCCATGAATAAATTCATATAATCTATTGTGCTATGTTGAACTACTAATTCATAAACCAAGCTTCTGAACTAGTTATATAATCTAAGTTTATAAACTAGGTTTATAAACCAAGTTATGAACTAAGGTTATAAAACTGGTTAAGAAACTACTAGTTAATTTTTCTCTGAACGAACTACTAAAAAGACTAGTTTGAACTGGGTTTGAACCCAGTTCACCTGAACCACTTAACATCCCTATGAAGGATATAGCGAGCATTCGATCTCCGACCTATTACCAATTGACCCAGCAACCCTTCAGCCAATCAAATCACAAACAGAATCGTGAAGCAAAACAAGAAATAAGCGAAACCCTTGAAAAATAGTCGACTAAACCAAGTTAATTAAAATGTCAGGAAGGCATTTTTGCTTACCTAAAACCTACCTAACCCTAATCTAAAATGACCCTAACCCTATCTAAAATAACCCTAACTCTAAAGTTAATTCGATAAAATTTAAGAAACTGCACCACTTTAGACAACCCCGAATTAGTGCGAATTCTGTGAATCCTGCATTTTACTATTGTTTAACAATGGTAATATGCGCGATTCGCAGGACTTACAGAATTCACGATAATTAATGCACAAGATAATACATTCAAATTTTTTTTATTTAAAAAACCTTTTATTTACTACAACTGTACATTCAAAAAAAAAAAAAAGAACCAGTTCCGGTTCCCGATCACTATTCCCAAAACATGCACAGACAAGAAAAAAAAGAGCAAACAAGAAAGGACTAGTACTTGTCTTTTTGTACCAGTTCCGGTTCCCTCCCGAACACCATTCCCGATGCCATTCCAGTATCCCAGTGAAACACGAACCTACGAAAAAGAAAACGTTAGTAAAACTAAAAAAAATAACCAAAAAAACAAAAGAACAAACAAACAAAGTCTACTGTACCAGTTCCGATTTCCAAATCACCATTTCCAGTACATGAACTACAAGAAAAAAAATTTGAAAAACATTCAAAAAAATAAAAGAACAAACAAGTAAAAACTGGTACTTGTCTTTTTGTACCAGTTCTAGTTCCCACAGTACCCCAGCGAAATATGACCCTACGAGAAAAAAAATGTTAATAAAACTAAAAAATACCCGAAGAAACAAAAGAACAAACAAAGCTGGCATTTATCTTTTTATACAGTTCCAGTTCTCGAATCACCATTCCAGTACTCGAATCTACAAGAAAAAAAAATGGTAAAAAATGACAAAAATGTTTGAAGAAGCAAGAAACAAACAAGCAAAAACTGGTACTTGTCTTTTCGTACCAATTCCAGTTCCCGAATCTCTAACTCGACGTCATTCCAGTACCCAGGCAAAACACAAACCTATAAAAAAGAAGCGTTAGTAAAACTAAAAAATAACTAATGAACAAATGAACAAACAAACAAAAGAACAAAGACTAGTACTTAGCTTTCTGTACCAGTTCCGGATTCCTGAACCACTATTCTGTTAAACACGACTCTACAAGAAAGAAAATGTCAAAATGAAAGAATAAACAAAAAAATAAAAAAAAATGACACTTAGCTTTCATACGAATTTTAGATTTTAGATCTCCATGGCCGGCAACGAATTACAAAAAAAAGAAAAAGAAAATATTAAAAACTAAAAAAAAAAAAAATTAATGTAAAGCAAAAACGCGTTTACATACCTGATTTGATTTTACTGTACATCTAGGTAGTAGGCTGCTAGGGGTGCACAACCATGCGAGTGCATGAAAAAACTTTTCCCATATAAATATTATATAATTATAATATATAAAAATTAAGGGAATTGATATTTTCACACTCTTTTTTGATATTTTCTAATTTTTTTAAACTTTGATTGAAGATATCTTGAAACCCTCCTGACCAAATTCGATCAACTTTTTTTTTGTTTTAATTGTAGAAAGCAGTAGAATTAAAATAAAAAAAGTTTATTGAATTAAATTAGAAGGATGTCAAGATATCTTCGATCAAAGTTTGCAAAATTCTAAAACGTCTATTAAATATAAGCTGCGGCAAAAATTGTTTACAATCTTTGATCAAAGATATCTTGACACCCACTTGACAAAATTCGATCAACTTTTTTTTGTTTTAATTGTAGTTAGCAGTGGAATTAAAATAAAAAAAAGACGATCGAATTTGATTAGAAGGGTGTCAAGAGATCTTTGATCAAAGATTGTAAACAAGTTTTTGCCATAGCTTATATTTTGATAGACGTTTTAGAATTTTACAAACTTTGGTAGAAGATATCTTGACACCCTTCTAATCAAATTCGATCAACTTTTTTATTTTAATTCTACTGCTTTCTACAATTAAAATAAAAAAAA